>ML385369.1:0-12353 GCA_005239525.1 Nicotiana knightiana | reverse complement strand
GGGGGGGGGGGGGGGAGTAGAACTATTATTTTTTTTAACTAAGCAGTTACATCTCCTAATTGAATGATTCAACTTCCTTGGAATGATAATGTGAACTTTAGGCAGAGGTACTACAGAGAAAGGCGACGACAGAAAGGAATATCTCAACTTAAAAATGTCTAATGTCTGCATCAAAAGAGGAGACAAGTAAATAGGTGATACAGTTTAACTGGCCAGAATGCAATTTGCAACGAAAAGAGAGCTCATGAAGTTATAACCTGTTCTTCATCCCACCAGGACTCCCAGCTGTCATCTCCCTTGACACCTACTCCGCCCTTGTACAGCAGCCAATTGGTCCAATCATCAAAGTCCTCAACAGTCCTTGAAAATCATGAAGTATTAGAGGGAAGCATGGAATTTTTAGCAACTAACAAAAAAAAAAGGGCAGCCCGGTCCCGGTGCACTAAGCTCCCGCTATGCACGGGGTCCGGGGAAGGGCCGGACCATAAGGGTCTATTGTATGCAGCCTTACCCTGCATTTCTGCAAGAGGTTGTTTCCACTGGCAACAACTTTACCAGTTACCACAAATTGTGTTTTGAGGATGACATGTGAACAAAAGAATTCAGAAAGCAACGACGACAGCCATGATGTTTCAATGAATTATTACTATAATTACATATTGGTCACTACTCCCTCATCCCGTTCTCTTTAATTTACTTGCTATTATAGTCAATCCTAGAAATAAATTCTTTCCTTAGTGAAAAGTTTAAACAATCCCAAAAAATCAAATTACTACTTTATCTTATTTTGAATATAACGTGACTCATCTTATCTTAATTTACCATCTCTTTACCAACTCAAATTTAATAATTCATTTCAGACTACCTTCACCAAAATTATGTAAAGAGCTAAATGGGTTAATCAAAATGGTAAGAAGGGAGTATAAATATTATGGTGCCAAATCTCAGAACTCCGCTCTTTTGACCGAAAGCAGATTGAAAAGTTACATGGTACAGTTAACATGGTGGTTGTGTAAAATGAATGCAGTGGAGAGCAATCATACAGAAGAAGTTTCCATAAAGAACAGTAAATACGAGAAACCGCAAACATACTTTTGCCATTCAAATCCAGAGGGATTGAAGATGTAAGGAGCAAATAGCCATGAAATAACAAGGAACCAACTGCTGAGAGTTAGTAAGATGAATGAAGTAGTTCTTCCATTACTGTAACCATACGCCAAGTATACTATAAGAAGCAAAGCCACTTCCAACCTGTGGATTAAAGAGTATCAAATGATAGTTCTAGGAACAGACACAAATCCACAAATCAAATTAATGGGATGTAGGACTCACGCTTTAACAAAATGACTTCTAGAGTAAAGCCTATAGTTTTCCGCAAACTTGATGTGACGAACAACAAAACCTCGTCCAGTCGCCCGGTACTGTTTTATAAGCAACATGATGGGTTATTTCCGGTGCCTATTATAAGTTCCTTCAGAGTGATGTTCATAAGATCCACATACCTTTGCACCACCATGGAGGATGGTGCGCCCAAAATAGTGAGTCCTAGTCCCAAGCGAAAAGGTAAAGAAGACAGAACAAAACTGAAGCTGCATTGTAATAAAGCTGAAGACGGCCTGCAAAATTAGTGCATGTGAATGCAAAGCAAAAAACTAGAAACACCAATTTAAGCAACACAAAATGACAAAATCCAATATTACATATAAGATAACACCAGATAGAAACCACACCTTTAGTAACCCAAGTTCAAGAATGAAACCCATAATCATGGGAACTGCAGTGAAAATCCCTATTTGAACAAAAAATTGAGCATTCAAAGCAGCATCTAGTGCAGTGTTACCCAAAAGTTTAGCTCTCTTTGATATTCCTTCATCAAGTCCAGAGAAAGCCTGCTTGAAATAGAAGAATTGCTGAGACTTACATAATGGTAGGAAGGACCAATCAAGAACCGTCGGCAACCCATTCCATGGTTGCATGGTTTAAATGCTAAACATGTGTATTAAAGTTGAAGAAGACAAGTTACAGCAGTTTTATACTTTTATTCATCTTTTTTTCTCAATGATATCTTTTGTAAGATTTATGTGTTCCTAGTAATATAACAGCATCAGACAGTGAAGCCTGAGCAAGATAAATGCTCTCAACCATCCCAAAACAAACCTTGTTTGCAAGATTTTTATCCCATCAACATATGAAGAGGAAAAGATGAAGAACTCACTAAAGTTCATCTCTCATTTTTTTGGTGATAAGTAGTTGTTAAGTTCATCCTTTTTCCCTAAATGTGCCTTACCATGATTTATGTGTTCTAGAAATAGATCCAACAGATCAAGTTAGAAAACTAGGCACAGTGCAACAAGAGGCAAGATTAATCGTGTTAAACATCTCATGAAAGCGCATGTACGTCACTCCACAAACATACAACAGTGTTAACCATGTCTCCAGACGATTTGTTTCATACACAAAGACAAACTGCTAGGACCATTAGGAAACCAGAAAAAGAAACAAGTTTGAGACATTTTACCAGATATGCTCTTCCGTATAAGAAAATATACACAGTAAGGACTGTCATCTGCAATAAAGAAAAATATTATGACAAAAAGCCAGAGTCAATAAACAGGAAAAAGATACATACTTTTCTCTCTCCAATTATATGAACTAGCCTGGAAGGTATGATGGATCAAGCAATTCGGGAAACAGGGAATAACAGAATAAAAGAGAGAAATTTGATACCATTGTACAAACATAATAACCAACTGTTGTGAAGAAGAACGAGAGCATCCTAAAGAAATCAAAAAGTTGGCCAAGCCTGTACACATCCCTGCTCAGAACTTGCTCTCCATTTCCACCAGCTACCTTGCCTTCAAACAAAGCTATTTGATTTAACCCAACATCTCTTCCCTTTCCAACCTACATTCATCAACACAGCCTCAGAGACAATAAAAAGAAATCGTTTAATCAAAAGCACACAAGCAAGCGCAACTACACCAACCTGAATATACTCATGGTGGGTAATATTTCCCTGCCTTAAAGTGGAATTAAAACCTGCAAAGAACGGTAGAAACCATAGATATAATGCTAGACAAGCATATGCTTCAGAAAAAAGAAAAAACACCATAACATTTACAGGCATAGAACTGTCAGCTTAAAGAAATACTGCTATTCGATGAGATTATTAGCTGAACTTCATGGAAAGTCACCCCCTGTACAGTATCGTGTGCTTTGTGTACTTTTTACTTGTGGGATTTCCCCTTCTTAGAATTGTAACTAACTTTAGCTTTCACAAAAGGAAAGAAAAGAAAGAAAGAACATAAAAATTTCAAACGTGGAAATAGTCAAATTAACCAAATAACAATAGGTAAAAAGAGAAATTTTGTGAAGTAGCTCTATTTGTTTTCATGATCTGAAAATGTCAACCGAATACTATGTGCTTGCGATCCAGATTATAGATATCTCAAACAATGGGAACTAGCCAGGAAGCAATTAGGAGAAAGGTGGAAAATAGGAATTACTATGAGTATACCAAGTCTCTCAAACTTACCGGCATAGATGTCTTCACTAATGTTGATAACACGTGATGCTTTACTAATGCCACCCCGCGTGATATGAAAGATTCGATCAAAGATATCAGGATGCCCATAGTGCATGCGAACTCTGCAAGCCACTTGTGAAAATGAAAAACTTTTCCAACAGATGTTTTCAAAGAAGCAAGTTTATTCAAGAGAAGGTTAGTCGTGGAGAGCACAGTTATTTACTTTAACAATATATTTTGATAAATGTTAACTCCAACAATTTACTAGTACTCAAAGAAAAAGTGCATTGGAAATGGAAACAAACCAGAGATTCATACCACATGTTTCTTAATGAATTTAGGCAGTTCAAATAATTGTAAAACCAGTGCATGAGTAACACCTTGCAACAGCAGCACAGATAGTACAAGAGTTCTGGTCTTTTTCCAATTTTATTTCACATACATACAAGAGTTCTGGTGTTTTTCCAATTTTATTTCACATACATGTTTCATTTTTTTAATGGAGAAGGAAAAGAGGAAGAAGGGAAACAAAGCTCTGCCAGATGCAAAAGAATGCAGGAAGAGCACAGGCTAAACTTGTTTAACCGAATCTAAGATGCCTAAACACGTCTTTGCAGTTGAAGAGAAACATAGCAAAGGGTAAACCTAGCCAATCCTACAACCACCAAAATACAAAAAGATTTAAAAATATATATATAATCACACAGAAGCCACACTGATATACATGTGTCTGCATATCTGTGTATTTATTATTAATAAAGAAGTGTATATATGTATATAAGGAGAAGATAAGAAAGACTGACTTCACAGAAACCCAGTACATCCCTTGAATTCCCATGTATCTACCACATCCACTCACACACATGAGTACGTAGCCAAGGAACTGTCACTATTTTATTGCAGATTTTGATAAAGAAAAAGTAAAAACCAAAGAGTGAAAAGAACGTAAGAAAGACTTAAGTTTCAAAAGACAATGGAGCTTCTCTATGACCAATATCCAAACAGACGGACATACTACTAGCCTTAACTAGGGAAAGAAGGAAAAAAAACAGAAAGATTAAAAAAATAAAAGTTGGGGCTGCAACAAAGACACAAAACTGCCAAAACTGCTTCGACAAAAAACAAAAATTTATGATCCTAAAACTAGCCACGTCAGCTTAGCTGCATTACCGGTAAAAACAAAAAAGTTTCAAGGTATCTGTTAGGACCCAAAATTGCAGCCTCGGTAGACGAATATGAAAAGAATAGATACTATACTTGATCTTAGCCAAAAGGCTGAGGAATGTAAGAGTGCTAAGACAGACACATATACATAGAAAGTAGAGCAGAAACAGGTGCCACTATTTCCAAAAGCTTTCGATTTATATTTGTGAATGGTACTATGTCAGCATGTTACTAACAGCTGAATTAATATTAGATACTGAAATGCGAGGAAAAGATGAAACTAGAAATGACCAAAGCATGAATCAACCAGTAATAAATGTGTTTGATAATGAGAACTTCTAAAAAAATAATACCATTTTAGACAACAAGATCGATCTAGGTCAAAAAATACTAACTTGAGAGGCTTTGCTAAAACACGTTGGCCCAAGGTGACAAAACTGGTTTCCTGGTTGGACATAAACCAAGCGAGAGAAGAGACACTGCAGAGTTGAAAAACAATACAAAGTAGCTTAGCAACATTATCGGAGGAAAGATAGTTCAACCCAGATTCAACAGAAACTCACCTTCCAGTAAAAACATGCTCCCTAACACCAAGAATAGTGGGTGGTCGGAGCCCATGTTTACCGTGGAATTCCTCGAGAAGATTTCTGACTTTCATTGCTTCCTCAAGGTAGTTATCCTGCATTAGAGAGAGACAAATTAATTAAAGATCAGGAGAAGGTGAAATTGGAAAAGAACCTCCATTTGTTTATATTTACACTTCAGAGTTAAATGACACGACTATGTGTCTATCCCAGGAGAAACGGAAAGGGAAAATTTTACAGAATAAGTAGACTGTGAATAAGCAAAAGATATCATCCTTTGGAAAGACAAGAATAGGACTAAAAAAAATTTAGAAATTTAACGCCAAATAAAAACAACTGTAAATCGCATTATATTAATGACGTGGAAACACAGACAAGCAAATCTTTGGAGGACAAAGATATTGTGAAAGCAATAATTAGAAGAGTTGTTTCGCGTGGTGTTCAACTGTTCATTGACCTAGATAAACAGGAACTTGCACATGGTGTTTCATTGACCTAGAGAAAGCTTACGACAGAGTCCCGAAGGAGGTTCTTTGGAGATTTTTGGAGGTTAGAGGTGTGCCAGTAGCATATACAAGGGTGATCCAGGATATGGATGATGGCGTTAAGACCCGGGTTAGGACAGTGAGATGAGACTCGGAACACTTTCCAGTCATGATAGGATTACATCAGGGATTCTCGCTTAGTCCGTTTTATTTGCCTCGGCGACAGATGTTCTGACGCGGCGCATTTAAGGGGAGGTGCCATGGTGCATATTATTTGTGGATGACATAGTATTGATTGACGAGACGCGAGGCAGTGTTAACGCGAGGCTAGAGGTTTGGGGACAGACCCTGAAGTTAAAAGGTTTCAAGTTGAGCTCCTAAAACAGAGTACTTGGAATGCAAGTTCAGCGACGTGACTCGTGAAACGAACGTTGAAGTGAGGTTGGATTCACAAGCCATCCCCAAGAAAGGGAGTTTCAAGTACCTCGGATCTATAATCCAAGTAATTGTGATATTGACGAGGATGTCACACATCGAATTGGAGCAGAATGGATTAAATGGAGGCTCGCCTCCGGGTTTTGTGATAAGAACGTGCTACCAAGACTTAAATGTAAGTTCTACAGAGTAGTGGGTAGACCAACTATGCCGGATGAGGGGGAGTGTTGGCCTGTCAAAAACACACATGTCCAAAAAACGAAAGTAACAGAAATGAGGATGTTGAGATAGATGTGTGGGCATACCAGGATAGATAAATTCTACGGGGTGGTGGTTAGGAATGCTGAGATAGATGTGTGGGAGTGGCCCTCGTGGAGGACAAAATGCGAGAAGCAAGGTTGAGATGGTACGGGCAAGTGAAGAGGAGGTGCATAGATTCCCCGGTGAGGAGGTGTAAAAGTTGGCCATGGAGGGGTCGAGGAGAGGTAGAGGTAAGCCTAAGTATTGAGGAGAGGTGATTAGGCATGACATGGCGCAGCTTCAACTTACCGAGGACATGAGCCTTGATAAGAGGATGTGGAGGTTGGGAATTATGGTAGAAGGCTAGTAGATAGGCGGGCGTGTCTCCTTTTCATGCCATTAACAATAATATTAGTCTTGTATTTTCGTATCCTCTTATTTGCAGATTTCTTTTACTATTTGAATTTTCCTTCGCTTCGATTATTCTATCACCTGATCACCTTTTCTTGTTGTTGTTACTACTTATTGTTTCCGCTTCTTTTTCATATTTTCATGAGTCGGGAGTCTATCGGAAACAGCCTCTCTGCCTTCTCAAGATCGGGTTAAGGCCTGCGTACACTCTACCCCAGACCCCACTTTGTGGGATTACATTGGGTTTTTTTTTTTTGTTGTTTCACAGGCCTAATGAGGCTTAATATGAAGGCATACAATGAATCAGATTGCATTTTAATGAGAAAAGAATAAAGAATTCATAATTACATGCGCAGGATATAAAAACTAATCATTTAAACTCTGGACAGAAAAACCACGTTTACCTAATAAGAAAAGAATTAAGAGGGAAAACTAGTTACCTGATTCATATCAATTGTTTGAACCGCTTCCCCACGGGTAAATATTATTGCATGGTTTTGGTTTTCTGGTTTGCCTTCACCAAGTTTTGGATCTCCAGGAAGCTTGACTGAGTATATTTCCTGCATGTAAAACAGTCCTTTAGAAAATAAAAGACAGAAAAACAATTCCATCTAAGTGGTTCCATCTAAGTGGTTCCATCAAATACAATTATTACCAAAATACATCCCAAGTCCAGAGAGAGTGTTTGTGTCCCAAATCAGTATGGCTTATCAGGATTTAAAATTTCAAAAATCTCCCAAAGATACCATAACATACCAAAATCATTCACAAAATCTTAACGCTTAGAGTTAATTGACAATATATCATACCTGATCTTTCCCATGTGCATCAGCTTTGACAAGCTTTGAATAAAATTCCTTTGAAACTTTCCCATCATCCCCAGCAATTTCCTCAACATGTATGAAAGCAACACGAAGTGCTTCATTCCTTTCATAAAACATAAGAAACACAAAGTAAGGTATCGTTAAATGTGGACATAAACGCTCAAGTATTGCACCACTCAATGAATAACTGTTTATTACATCCTTGCGACAAAACAGAAACAGAATTATTTTTCAGTTCTTGCTCAACCATCACGCATATGCTTGCCAATTTAGGGTGCTTACTTGCTAAATCAAGCAAAGAAAGACTTTCAGAATTTAAGACAAGGAAACAGGGGGGGGGGGGGGGGGGGGGGGGGGTGCAGAAGACTATAGCATTGGGGACTCCATTGCAATTTTCTAAAAAAGATTATTTAGAGTCCACAAAAACTACTAGGCCTCAACCTCAAGTTAGTTGAAGATATTTTGCAAAATTATGTAAGAAAAAAAAATCCTGACTGATAAAAATGGAATCGATGAAATGGTGCATCAGAAGAACATATTAATTCAGACCTTCGCAATAAAAGACCAATATCAGTAGCCTCTGGAGCCTTTCGCTGTTTTTGCTGCCCATAAATTTGGCATGAAATCACATAAGTAAACTTCAAATCAGCTTGAGCCCGTGCTTCTCGTGATAATTCAAACCCTTGACTTGTGAGAGAGCTTGTCTGAGAATGACCATCCACTCCTTATAACAAAAGTAAAAAACTACATCAGGAAATTCAGGCTTTCCATTTGACATAATTAAAAAAAAAAAATTACCAACCTCCTAGGGCTCTCCTTTCCAAGTAACTTTGTAGCATTAATGCCCTTCTGTAATACATCATACCACGCACTGTATACAAAACCACATTAAAATATAACTAGCATTGTTAAATAAACAGAAGATACTAGACCGCCAAATATAGAAACCTAATTACCATGAAAACAATCAAACCTGTCCTAGCTAGAGTTTGGCCCCGGTAAGATGCCCAAAACCGAAGCTCCAAGGCATCACTGGAGCCTTCCTGAATGTCGTTATCACCACTATCACCTCGACCAATTCGCTCCAAAAGATTCTCCCACTCATCTAATATGTGGTCATACAGAGTGACAAAGATTAAGACCATACAACAGTAAGGGAAGACAAATACATAAGACAGGGTAATTGATAGTAGAGGCATTATCTTATCCAACGAGGTGAACAAGAAGATAAAAATTTATAATACTCCCGTAAATAAGCAGTATACCAAAACGTAGAGAACTTTTTTTTTGAGAAAGGGTGACAAGCCATAAAGTAGAGAATTACACAAAAATACAATTCACTACAAAAGACAATCATCTATACAAGCAGGCACATTGTGTGTGCACAAAAAATTAAACATAAACAGGTGGCTACTAGGAAAATAGACAGTCATTTTCCACCTATTCAAAAGCTCTGTAATTCCTCTTTCCCAAAAGAACCCACATGAGTGATGGTGTCTTCTACTCACATTTTCATCCTCTTCTTCCTTTTTTCCCCTTCAAGCAAATGACTCTTTCCTTTTCATCTGGTATTCAGATCTTTTTTTTACTACTTTTGGTTTTCGTGCTTCTCCCTTACTCATCCTTTCCGCTGTCTAAGTCAATGACAATGTAATCAAATAAGAAACTGAATGCTGCTATCTAATTCTTCTTAATAGTTAATTGGAAATGGTAACGTAAAATTTGTGATTTGTGTTATCTTTCAATGACCCTGTTGTTATTTTGATAAAGTAAATAATTAGGTTGATGTTGTGAGAAAACAAACTCATGTGTACAAGTAGAATATACACTCAAATATGGTTCTCTACAATAGTCACCTGATCATCTATAATACAAGTAGGAACCTCGGGGGTGCACCAAAAAGACAAAAAAAATATGAGAGTGTTCCTCAAGGTTACAATATCAATCTCAACAGCTTCAAATGCTCTCATATTCCTCTCTTTCCAAATAACCCATATAAGGGCTAGAGGGGCATTATCCCATGCCCTCAGACTTCTCTTCCTTTTTCTAAAACTCAGCTTCTACAAAGACTCCCTTATTATACTGGGCATTACCCACTATACTTTGAGCAAATCCAAAACCATCCACCATAGAGTCATTGCCTCATGACAATGCAACATGAGGTGATTTACATATTCTCCCGAACATCTGGCACACAAAACACCAGCCAACATGTGTAATCCTCCTCTTCCTCAGGCTATCAGGATGGCTTCCTAATCCTAGCTACTAGCCACTCCAAAAAACACATATGCTCTGTAAAGATCTCTCTTTTGGATGTACTTACTCCAACATTTTGCTGGCATACATCAATAAAATCCTCACATTAAAATAATAGAAAACACTTCTTAGGCACCCTAGGAATCTTCATACAAAATGCAAAAAAGCCACCACCTCTTTCACCAACAATTTTTGGTAGTAAGCTTTACTCGAGAACATCCCGTGTCTCTCCTTGTGCCCCATCCCCATGAATCTTGCAAAAAGTGTGACATGCTCTGCTTGTAAAGTAGTTCCAGTAGACTATGGAATTCCCCCATCTCTCTATGCAATAAGTTACTTATAAATCTTCGATCTCATAGAACTACACTTTTAGTACCTTTCAGATCTGTTGCATTGTCATCTCTATCTGGCTAGAAATTCAATATATATTGGGGAAATTATGCCTCAGCATGCGCTCTCAGCACCATCAGTGGCCCCAAAAACAAACCCTGCTACCACCACCTTTCCGAAAGTTATTTGGCCACTGAAATCCTCCCAGACTTTCATGACGTTTCTCCATAAACGAACCCGAACGAAGTGTGATTTTACTCGTCATTCCCCATCTTTTTCTTGTACTTTTCTGCTATCACCCAGTCCATAATGACTGCTCCTCCATTCCAAATCTCCTTAACCATTTTTCAAGTAGAGCTTTGTGGAAGATCCTAAGGTCTCTCACTTCAAGTCTTCCCTGTTTATCGGCAACAGCCACCACATATTTCAATGACCTTGTTGAGATGTTCTCTAATGATGTTTATCTGAGAAGTTGGCTTAATATCATTAATTTTTCATCAGGACACATTGTCATTTCTTAATACGCAATTAATATCATGAAAGCCCAGTTTACAGTAACAGCAACTAGGATCATCATTATTGTATATTGGATGTTGATTTAGTAATTTAAACTGAAATTTGATACTCATAAATACTAATCCACATTTATGTAAGGTAATTTTTTAATTCGGTAAACATTGGGCCGCACTTCAAAAAAGCATGTGCTTCAATTGTTGCTTTTTTGTTTCGAGCCCCATAGACCTTCTGGGTATTTTGCATTTTTCGCTTTTAAAACACTGGAGGATACTTTAAATGTGATCCCAAGATGAAATTTTAAAGTATTACATATTTTAAGATTAATGACTTAATAATTTATTGATTTGCTCAATCACGCCCACTCTAGAAGTGAACTAGAGTACCTAAACAAAAAAATATTTTTTACAAATAACAAAATATCGTATATACCAACCAGAAATTAAAGCATTAAATGAAAATGGCAGATAGTTAATCTGAAGGCTGAGTGAAGATCAGCCAATTGAAGGAAATGCCTGAATTTTAGATTTCGCGAATTAATGAAATAAGAGCTTTTGTCGTTATAGAATACGGAACACAATGGAAGCAATGATAATTAAGTACAAATAAAAAAGGAAAGAGAGAAAATGCAATAAAATAGAAGAGAAAAGTCATACAAAGTTATATACAGATCACTACCCTTTTTTTGTATTTCCTTAATTGAATTTCGGTTGATTAGGACACAGTTTTATAACTGATACATTAAGCATTTACTTCATTATTACATTCTTTTCTTCCCTTTTCAGAAAAAAGGCATCAAATATGAAATCAACTTGACCACTTGTGTGGAGACTGTGTTACATGGACTCGTAATGAGTGCATACTGGATACAGGCAAGTACAGGTATGCGGATGAGGTAGTTGTTAGATTTCGCAAACTCCTAGTGTATTTTGATGAATATGCACAAAGAAACCACACCCATCGGACACAAGTACATCAACAAGATGAAGGATCCATGAAACATATCAAGAAACAATCACAATTAATCTAAATTATTGATTCAAACAAGCACGACCAATCTGCAAGTTAATTAAAGTTGAAGAAAAGTAGGACAAACACTTTTCTGAACTTTTCTAAATTGAGAAAGAGACTAAAAGGGTTAGAGAAATGGAAGAAGGAGATACTAGAGTGGGGAGGGAAATGAGTATCAGAAAGGAGGGAGAAGGAGTAAGGATGGTATATAAGAGGAGATTTAGGAGTAGGGAGAGAGTTGGTGCAATGGGGGAGGAGAGGAAGGGGTGAGGGTAAGGAGGTTGTCCATGGAAGTTAAATTATTGTATGGAACATGAAGGGGATGAATGACCCTAACAAAAGGGCCATCATCAAGGTGAGCGTTAGAGAATGGGGCCGGATATATTGTGTCGTCAAGAAACTAAAATGAAGGTTATGACTGGTTGCGAGAAAGTGTATAGGGAGGACAGTTGGTGAAGTATGATGGTTACCAGCACTAGGGAGTGCAGGAGGTAAGTAAGGGAGAGTGCATCATAGTAATATGGATAAAAATTTTGGGGGATGGTGAAGAATGGGGCTTCAGGTTTGGGGGGGG
>ML385367.1:95598-128524 GCA_005239525.1 Nicotiana knightiana | reverse complement strand
CCCGTGCACGTACTCGTCACCTCACGTACACGGGGTTTTTATGTCAAAAATCAGTTATAAATGCCTAAGGGAATTTCCCAACACAGAGTTAGGCAAGCCACTTACCTCGACTGTGCTAATCAACCAATAATCACGCTCTTGCCACGAGTATCCAACTCCGGGTGGCCCAAATCTATTCAATTCGATTGCATAATGTAAATATCATTTCAAGAAATCAAAATAACTAATAAATTCGAAGCTAACACACGAAATTAGGAATTTTGACCAAAATGCCCCTCGGGCCCATGACTCGAAATCGGGTACAAGTTATAGTTTTCGGACACCCATTCACCCAAGAACTCACTTGACCAGAAACATCGAAATCCGATGCCAAAACCCCCTTAAATTCTCAGAATTTCGGTTTGGGGAAGATTCATCAAGTTCCCATGGTTTTTCCCCATTTTTGATAATTAAACTAAAGAAAACAACGGGGATTAATGGTCTAACAATGAATTAGGATTAGAAAACGTTACCTATGATCCTTCTCTTCAAAACCCACTGAAAATCGCCAATTCTCGAGCTCTCAAATGATTTTTAGACTTATGAAAATCAACCCTCGAATTTTTGGAATAAACACATAAGGATCTCGCACCTGCGGTCCCAATCACCGCGCCTACGGTACCGCACCTGCGAAAAAAGCATCGCATGTGCGGAATTCACTTAAGTCCACTGGGGTTGCACCTGCGGTCGTTTGGTCGCGCCTGCGGTTCCGCACCTGCGGAGCCCAGGTCGCACCTGCGACCACTGGTCAATTCCATCACCATCGCACATGCGATCAGCCCTATCGTGCCTGTGTGTCCGCACCTGAGGGAAAACCTTCGCAGGTGCGAAAACACCAGAAGAAGGTCTGGTTCAGCAAGTTGATAAGTTCCAAATTCTCCCGTTAAGCATCTGAAACAACCCCGAGGCCCCCGGGACCTCAACCAAAACCACCAACCTACCCTAATACCTTATTCGAACTAGGTCGAGCCTTAAGAACACGTCTCATAATATCAAAATCATCGATTATGCATAGGTTCAATCCTAGGAACTTAGGAAAATTCTAGAATTCACATCCCACGCTGAAACACGTCTAAACTCATCCGAATGACCTCAAATTTTGCACACATGTCATAAACGACATTACGGACCTGTTGTCGCTCCCGGAAGTCCATTCCGAGTCCGATATCAAAATTTCACCTATCAGCCGAATTCGCCGAAAATCTAACTTTCGCCAATTCAAGCATAAATCCACAACCGACCTCGAAAACACATTCCAAGTACGCTCCTAACCCCAAATAACCCAACAGAGCTAACGGAGTCGACGGAATCCCATTCCGGATCCGTCTTCACACAGCTCTAGCTACGGCCAGATTTCTAAAGCTAAGATCCACATTTATGGACTATGTGTCAAAAATCACCCAGGATTTCATCACTCAACGCACCGACAGGTTCCAATAACATAATTAGACATGGGAGAAACGGTAAATAGGGGATCGGAGCGTTAATTCTTATAACGACCGGCCGGGTTGTTATAATTGTCATTCGTCATTTCTGTAAAAGAATAAAACAAACAAACGTTAAAATCACGTAATTTTTAATCTCTAATAGTGTAGAAAACCACAAAGGTTTTACTCTCCATAAATAGTGAGTATAACACAAATACAAAAAATAAAATTAAATTCCTTAAGCTTGTCAGTATATTATATTTGTAATAATTCTGGAGAAAATAAAATAACATAAACAGAAATATAGATGAAACAAAAGTTAATCCAAGCCCCGTGAATCCACAGTGTTTCCTTAGGGAATATAATCCCCTCCGAGTACCCAAGGTTATGGATTATTTCCTCCCAGGATAGAACGAATTACACACTGGTGTAGTGGTACTTCAAACTCCAGTGTTTCAGCAAACACAACATACGGTAGAAAATCACACTTATTGTCGCTTTCTTTGAAGTTAAAAATATGCAAAAGAAGGAGGAGCACTCAGAAATTCGTATGGAAAATCTGAGAGAATGGACTTGTATTTATAGCCAATGTTGGGCTGAAAACTGAAGAGGTGCAACTCTTCAGAATGACTGCTTATGCAAAATGGTCATAGCATAAATGCCATAACATAAATGGTTATTTACTCAACAATAAACCGGGAGAATTGAAGAGGGAGGTTAATTTTCAATTACAAAATTGAAAAACGGAAAACTAATAACGGAATTGGATTTAATATTAAATTGTTGGATTTAATATTAATATTTTGTTATTAAAACGGATATTTAATAACGTTTCTGTTAATATTTACTATTAACAAATAAATTTGGTCCAAAAATTAATTAATCAATCAGTTGACTGAAGTCGAGTCGAGTTGAGTGACAACGACGGCGCGAGGCTTGCCTTCTTGTCAACTCTTCAAGAGCTAGAAGAGGAGCAATTGCTTATATATCGATCAAAAACTTTTTCCTCTTCTAATATGGGACAATGTCCCTTCATCAAGAAAGGAATCTCAAATGAAACTCAAATATTTCGTTTTTCCCTCAATTTCCCATTCACCCTCTTTTACGTTACATTAAGCTTAATAACCCAACAGATGTCTCATTTACATAATCCTCCGCAAAAGTCTAAGACACAATTAAAACAAATACGAATGACGAACTGAAAGTTAAATTGCACAAGAATACATTACCGCCTACATATCTTCTACGCCTCCAAAAAATTGTCTTTTTTCTTGACTACAAGAAACAGACGATTAACGAGTGGGCCTCGCCAATGTTGAAATGCTAAGATGGGTAATACAGCTACTACAAACCCTACATAAAACACCATATAGTTGTCCTTGAACACAAAATACAGCGCACAACCAAAGCTTAGCATCATTGCTTCTATTGAGGCATACAAGGTGAGAAGTCCCCATAACAGACGCTTTGGCAAAACACGGAGAAAATCTTCTTCTGCATAACTAGATGTTAAAATAGAAACGAACGCAAACAGAGAAACGCAGGCAGTGGAGAGTGATACTGTATTGGATAACGCGAATGCGCTGAAGTATCCGTTCGTTGAGAAAATTGGAAGACCGTTTTCGCAGTTTCTGCCACCGGGAACTGTAATTGCTGCAGCAAATGCAATGGCAACTGTGAGCATTGCTATAATTGCACATGAACTTGCCGTCTCTTTCATCCATTTTTCTCCTTCTATTTTCAAACTTGCATGTTGCTCTGTAAATACTTGATGAGCCGTTTTACCCTTATTGTTTAAACGCTCATAATAAGACGGAGGTAACATCTCCTTCACTACCTACAATACATGTAGAAATTCATATGTTAGCCAAAATTTGCATATCCCCTTTGTAAATATGGTGTTTAAACAATTAAAATAGAATAGTAACATAATATAATACTCCCTCAGTCCCAAAATTATGTGTAACATTTCCTTTTCCAAGATTCAAACTGTGAAAAGTTTAATCAATATTTAAAATGTAATATTTCATCATATTGATATGAGGGTTGAATACATAAATTTTAATTTTAAAATATAAGTTGCTTTAATATAATTTAACTTAAAAAATTAGTCAAATTGGCTTTCGAAAAATGAAAAGTGACACTTATATAGGATGAAGGGAGTAATTATTACCAAGAAACAATTTAAGAAAATGAATTACCTCAAACCACCGCACTTCTTCTTGCATTCGAAGAGCTGCGCCAAAAGTATGATTTACTTTGTTTTTAGATGGCAATGTACCAGCCAAATGAAACATTGTATTATTGAATGAATCCACTGAAGTTATGAGGTGATGTCTATGCTGACTCATTTGACAGACCAAGTTAAAGACATTTGTGCTGCGATTTTCTTCTGCAATGTGAAGTATATTCTTCCCATTTTTGTTGCTATGATAAACCAGTAAAGGAAATTTCCCCACAATAATTTCAACAAGCTTGTAATTGTCGAATTGCACGGCTTGAAGGAGAGGGCCGCCAACAATGGAGATGATCTCTTTCTCGCTTAAACCTTTTAACTCCTCACAAAGGAATTCCGCTAATTTAATTGCATTTTGGTATTCCAATTCAGGTGCTGCAATACAAGTATAGACATAATAATTTGAGGGACTAGAAAGTAAAAGACTTTACTTTAGGGGCCAAAATGCAAGCTTATATTCCAGGTCTGTGGTACCATGAATCAGTGGCAGAGACAGGATTTCCGTGAAGGGGGTTCAAAAAGAAAAAAGTTAAAAACGATTTTAACTAGTGGGAATCGAACATATGACCTTACATAGGATTTGAACCACTAAGATTCACTTTTGGACTATGTCAAGAGGATTCAAAACTTAATATATAAAGGTAAAAAACAGATTGTGCCTTATATACAGTGTAATTTTACAGGGAAGGGGATTCAAGTGAACCCCTTCCGCCCCTAAATCCGCCCCTGCCATGAATTCTCTGAATCCGGAACCAAAATGGCGGAAAAATTATGGAAAGCAACCAAAGTAATGTGCGGAAAAATTGGTATAGCTCGCGAATTTCAAAATATTTTTGTAAATGTTATTTTTATTGGCTAAAGTTTTATTGAATTAAAGAGGTAAAAAATATAGAGAGTCAGATATGGAGTATACTATAAGACGTACAGTTGGTCTTTGGCTTATCCAATAGTGCTTCGTTGACTGCATTCTCGATATCACCAGCATTTGCTCTTTCTTGGAAAATCCATGATGTAGCGCTGGTCACTATATCTTTTTCGGGTAATCAAAATAAGAAACGAACGTGGTTAACTAAGGGTGTGTTTGGCATGAAAGAAAATATTGTTGGAAAATTAGTAGTTTTATCGGGATTCTATTTTCTTCAATAATTTAATTATTCTTCGAAAAATTCACAAAGCTAAAGAAATTAATGTGTTGTTTTACTTTTTTATGCAAAATGTTGAAATTTATGCGCCATAACTATAAAGAAAATACTATTTTTTTTGGTTGAAAAAGAAAAGAAAATACTCATTTTGTTGAAATGAAAAAAATAATTTTACTACATCATGAAATAATTACTTTTTTTAGTTAAAACGAAAGAAAATATTTTTTTTATATCATGAAAAGAAAATACTCATTTTGTTAAAATGAAAGAAAATTTCTACAACATGAAAAGAAAGTATTTTTTGTTAAAATAAAAAAAAAATTATATCATGAAAAGAAAATACTCATTTGTTGAAATAAAAAAAATCTATATATAACATGCAAAGAAATTATTATTAATAACATTTTTATCTAAAGTGGAGGGTGGGGATAAAGAATAGGGTGGACAAGGTTGAAAAAAGTTTTTAGAAAATATGTTCCCTTTCTTGATAGGAAAAACATGGGAGGAAAATGAATTGTGAGAAAAATGTTTTGGAAAACATTTAAGGTAACGAAACATGGAAAAATTGGAATTTCGTACCAAATACATTCTAATTCTTCTATTTTTTGTTTTATTTTAAATTAAGATAACAGTGGCTATGTGTTAATCGAAAAAACGGAAGGAAAAAAGGAAATTTAACTTACAAGATAGTGGCTTCTGAGAGCTTACGCGACTTGTACCAACGAATGCGGACGTCTTTGTAGCTAGCAGCGCCAAAGGAGATGATCCATTTGAAGTATATTTTGCCAAATCAGGAAAACATTTTACCAAATGCATCGCAAAATCTGCAACATAAAATGTTTTAACAATTAGAGACAATCTTTGAAGGCAGCACCAAAGATGTAAACCTTCTGCTCATCAACAGGGGCAGAGTGTTTACTGTTTAGTTTTGTGGTTTTGCGACTGTGTAACTTTAGTCCAAACCTTTATATTTATCTTAAGAAACTTAATTATATAAAATTAAACGAATTAAAATTTTGATCCCATAAATTTTAAATCTTGATTCCGCTTTCGCTCATCAAGTTTTCGGCTGTTCTATCCATCAGAGAAGGAAGCTCTACTGCTGATAAACTCGCCAATTAGGTAGAAAAAACTAAAAGAAAAACATTCTTCGACACAACTATTTCATTGCCTCCTAATGATAAAGTTGTATAAAAGAATGAGAGGAGCATCATTCAGAATCACGCCAAGAAAAGGCTAATTCACTGTAAGATTTTTATATTTAGGAGTAGCTACTACATTATTAAAATGTTAACCGTATAGTATTTTCTGCGTCAATTATTACTCAATTATTCGAAATTATCTAGTAAAGTTATGCTTCTTTTGTATGTAACAGAAAAGTCATTTAACTATGTTTATAGATCTCAAAAGGTCACTCAACTAGATTCTCAAACTTTTGATGGCCAAATATCTATTCACCCTCTAAATTATCAGCTTTTATCTTTTCTAACTTTTTAATATTATAATATTTTTTCTATTTTTAATCGACATTATGTACTTATGGAACAAATAATTCTTATTTATAAAATAAAGAATAAAGAATAGTTTTAAAGAATATATACTGTTGGAATAATAAAATAATTGAGCATAATTCATATATAATGTTAATTATAAAATATACCTTAATTTTAAACATTTATTTTTTATATTACGTACATGGAATATATGTTTTAAAAGCTTTTATCTCTTTCATGTAAGTAAACTTTTGAGTTTTTATTGTTATTTATCAAAATTACTACTATGAGCAATTGTTATAATTAAGTTTACTATGCTTAATTACTTTAATATTTCAATATCATATATGTTTGAAAAATATTTTGTACCTTTTACTTTATAAATAGATTTATTTATTCCATAGGTAAGTCCATAATATATATCAAAAAGGAAAAGTATACTATGAAATTTTAAAAAAAGGCAAAGGTTGATAATTTAGAGGGTAAAATATGCATTTAGTTATCAAAAGTTTGAGAAATCTGGTTGAATGATTTTCTCAATAATATAAATATAATTTAGTTACGAACTTAATATTTTCTTTTTGAGTACTCTTTTGAGTAGAGAGTTGCTATTTTCAGTGATGTTAACACTTTTGGCTTTTTGGCTTGGTTTTAAAAACTAATAAATATTACCTGTAATCTTTTAAGGATAATGGGCAACAGAAATATTAACCAGGAAAATGTATTTTTGTTTGAAAGGTCATCGAACCTAAGTCACAGACAGGATAGCACCATGGGTGACTTTAATGTAATATCCTAAAACTTTATGTTATTTATATATATATATATATATATATATATATATATATATATATATATATATATATATATATATATATATATAAATTTGGCTTGGTTTTACCCTCCTCTAACTGTACCAACTCCTTCGGTGATATATATTCCACATTTAAGTTCCCATGGTGGGGACATGAGTAATTTTTTTGAAAAATGAAAAAATCTAGCTGAGGTACAGAACTGGCTCTATTAGTGCCCCTTTGGACATAAAATTTGATAAAAGATTTTTCTAAAAAAATTTTATTTGGAAATCAAACGTTTGTTCATAAAATTTTCAATTTTTAATTGAATATGCATTTTAGAAATTTTCGAAAATTTGAAAAACTGCAAAAAGCTGTTTTTTAAATTTTCACTCAAATCACTCACGAAACTTCAAAAACAATTCAAACTAAAATTTATGTACAAACACAACTCTAAATTTCAAATACCATTTTCACTGGAAAAAAATTACACCATTTTTTTGAATTTTACAATTCTTATGTCCAAACGCCTACTTACTTTTAGCTTCTAACAGTTTATTATTTCATCCACCACTAGTGCTACAAAGGGCTATAGTCAAATAGTATAAGTGAGTAATTTCCATACTTAAAACTTTAGAATATAGACATTAAAAACTTACAAAAATCTTAAGGACGGTTAGATTGACCCATAATTTTAGTACATTGATTTCAGCGCAAAATTGAATCAATTAACTTTAAATTCTAAATCTGCCTATGAATTTATATTTCCTCCAATCCAAAATAAGTAATTTTTTGATTGTTTTCACACGTATTAAGAAATTCAACTTTTAAAATTAATTAGCAATAAAATTGACTATATTAACCTTTACTATTTTTTCACATAAACACTCCTAACACATACTCCAATATTATTTAGCAATAAAAAAAAAATAATTAATTCATTCTTAAAATCTGGAAAAATCGATAATTAAGAAAAAATATAGTAGTAATTGGTATAGAAGATATGTAGCTTACCGTACAAGTCCGAGCAGATCAATCGATAAAGTAGCGTAACACCATTCCGGCCAGTATAAGGAGCAAGATCTTTGGTGACAGTGAAGAAGTAACGAAGCAGATCCACATGTTTGTAACCATATTCAGCTGCTACATGAATCGGATAAAGGCCATTTTTGGATGCAACATGAGCCAAATTAGAGTTTCTGTTGACAAGAATTTTTGCAGCATCTAAGTTGCCAAACCGAGCAGCATAATGTAGAGGCGTTTCCCCGAAACTATCTTTTACAGCTAACGCATAATCCGCCATTGAAGCTACCAATTTCTCAACGAAAAACTTGGCATTATCGTTCTTGGACGCAACTGCAACGTGAAGTGCTGTTTGTGAAAAGGAAGTGATCTGAGCTCTACTTGCTTCGTTGTCTTTTGCCAAGAATTTTTTTGCCTTCTCCCAATCACCGCATAGCGAAGCCCTGTATAGTGGCAAGTAGTACTTATAATCTTCCTCTTTTTCCTCAATTACTGGCTGCGCTGCGCTACATTCTGTTAATTGGTTAACGGCAAGTAATTAGTACTAAAACCATAGTTTTTTTTCCTAAGAATGTCTTCCTCTTAATTAGTACCAAAACAATTTTTGATGCAAGTAATCTATGAAGCATAGAGAAAAAGAAGAAGAAACCTCACCTTCAAAATCGTCTAGCGATATAAGGCAGCAAATATCCTTCAACTCCAACCAAACATCTCTGGCATTACTGACTTTCTCAGACACATAGTGAAGCATATCTTCAGTGAGAGAGCCAAGAATCCATCCTTTAACAAGCCGGTCACTTCTTTTCCACTTCAAGTAATTATCTAATAAGGGTGGTTGGTAAGTTCCATCTATGAAACCAACTAATTCTTGACTTTCAAGAAGACAAAGCATCTGTGTTTTCCATATCATATAATTGGAAGAATCAGACAGTTTAACAGTTACAAAATTTGCTGTATTAATCGTTGATGGGTAAGGATATGGATTTCCTGCCTCTGCCATTGATGCAACAACTCCTTAAATTTTGCTTTTGAAAGAGAGCGAGATGGAGGAGGGAAATTATATTGGTCAACGCTTAGCTCATTATCAAGGAAGGACAATGAGAGTAATAATTTTCCTCCAAGGTACATAATGCCTGCGAACATAAACAGTATCATTCGTACATTAGTTTTCTGCACATGGACATTAATTCAGCTTTTATCAAGTGGCTGTAAAATGACTTTTTTAAAATTTACTTTATCTGACAAGATGTGTCTCTAGAGGCATTTTTTCGAGTAAAGAAAGAAGACCAATCAAGAATATTTATCATTTAAGCTTAGTCCAATTATTAATCGATATTTGTAAGTCTCGAGGAAGTTGTTCTAATCCAATATATTAAGACAAAACTATCGCAAGACTACATTTCTCTGTCGTTGGTTTATAAATTGCCTAGTTAATCACAATTCTCGCTAGCTAATTTGCTAAACGCAGCTGCCAATACAGCTAAGTTAACTCCAACCCCCCGCGGCCACTCCCCTTTCTCAAAAAAAGAAGTAAATAAAAAGAAAAATGGAGCAGACTTTTAGTACCCGTTTGGACATAAATTTGATGGAAGATTTTTTTTAAAAATATTTTGCTTTTTTTTAAAATTAGCGTTTGTTCATAAAATTTTTAAATTTCACTTGAAGATGCATTTTGAAAATTTTTGAAAATTTGAAAAACTATAAAAAAACTATTTTTCAAACTTCTCACTCAAATCACTCACAAAATTTTAAAAACAACTCAAACTGAAATTTATGTCCAAACACAACTTTAAATTTTAAATACTATTCTCACTGTTTTTTCGAATTTTACAATTCTTATATCCAAACACCTACTTACTTAGCGTATATAAAAAGTTCCATATCTAATGTTTAAACCAAATAAGAGTAGGACTTTCTTTCAAGGGAAATTTACACCGTTGACTGCTTTTAAAGAGTTGTTTCATACGACTGTACATACTAATAATTACAAATAAAAAGACAAATACAAACCAATTTCACAAGTGAGATATGGGGAATAGTAATGTGTACCACATCTTACCTTTACCTTATAAAAAGAGGTATCCTACATATTAATAGTAGTATTTTATTATATATTTTTTTTATTAATTTATGTAAATCTATTTTTTTTTAATTCATACAAAAAAGAATGACTTCTTTTGTTATTTGAAAACAATTTATATAACCACACAAAATATATATACCTTATCTTACACCACAAATATAAAAGTTTTTTTTAATTTTCTTAAACCCATACCGAATCAATTAGATTTACATAAATTAAATCAGAGAAAGTATTTAATAATAGCATATTTTAAAATAATCATATAAGATGTACAACTAAAAGTTATTATATCATTATTCATCAATAAAGCAACAACAGGTAATGATGACAAAGAGGAAATGTTCTTCCGAGACATGCTTTTGGCTGATACTTTTTTTCACTCCACAAGGCTAAAGTTTTGAATAATAAGCCCAACTTTTATTCAATATTGAAGTTCTTTTATCGCGTGATTAGAGCAGTTAAAATGGGCTTGGCCTTGGTCTGCGAGATCAATCTAATTTAATGTGCTACTTAGATAGGGTTGGGTTAGGATTGTTTGAGCTTATTTAAAACTAAGGCTTATAAATTCGACCAAGTCAGCTTGCTATCCCTTGAAGCTTGATCGAAGTTGGGTCTAGGTTGGCCTGTGAGCCAAAAACTAATTAACTATTAAATATTTAATATTTTAAAAATTAAAAACTAAATTATTAAACTATAATCCTCAGTCCTCAACCCTAGATTGCTCATTTACCCTTCCATATCAACTAGAATTTAGATTTTTGACATGCATGTAAATTGACACAAGTAGTTTTTCTTTTGCTTAATTAATAACGAATTCGAAAAATTTTAGGTGACCAGTAATAATCTTTTTTCAAAAGAAAAAATTACTTTAAGTGGTCATTGATCAATTTGGATTACTTTAATATATTATTAATATTTAAACTGTTCTTTAGTACAGAAAAAGATCAATTTTAAATACAAAAACAAAAATTGACCATTAGCAAATTTCAGGAATTATAAAAGTTTTATGAATTGTAATGATAAAATCATCAAATAATGTTAATCCTAAATTAAAAATCCTCAGAATATAAACGTATTGAAGCAATCCTTGAATCTGAGAAGAATTAAAGAAAAGTATTAAGAGAATATTCATGTAACTTCAAAAAAGAAGAGCTAGAGATATAGAGAATCTGTATTCCAATTACGAGATTCCTCGTCAAATATTAAAAAATGTGTACACTCTAAGAAATCAGAAGTTATTTACATGATTAATCGACTATGACACGAAAAATATATTTGAGGACTTAAAAAAATTCTTTTTTCAAAAAGAAAATTACAGGGCCCTCTTAGAGCTGGGTTGGGCTGGCCATTTTAAGGCTCATTCATATGGCGGGCCCGCCCGTCCTCGCCCATCAAATTTAAAAGCCCATGAGGCTTGGCTGGCTAGTTTTGACAACTCTACACGTGATTGTGTATTGGAAAATTTTACCTCCATAGCAAAGCTTTACACCTTATTTATTATAAATAAATATCCTTTTAAAATATTATTTTCTATAGCTACCTTTTAGGTTTTATAACAAAATATATATTTATGGTCACTTCCTACTATTTATCCATAAAATACGTTGTGTAATATTTTTCTCTCTCCTACTTTCGGTATACAACTTAACCACGCTCTCTCTCCACTCTCTCTCTCTCTCTCTCTCTCTCTCTCTCTCTCTCTCTCTCTCTCTCTCTCTCAACGTCAGCCTCTTCTGCATGAATATAACCACGATTCTCCACTGATTCATCTCTATTATCTCGCGAAATTTTCAAATTTTTTGCTCCAAAAAGTTGTTGTAAGTTTTGAAGTCGATAGATTTTTGCTGGTATCAGAATTGAATGGAAAAGACAAGACAAAACGAAACAGAAAAATATAAAGGAGAAACAAAGATATGGAGAAATACAAGTGCAGATCTCAAAAATTTCAAAGCAGAAATGAGAGATTCAATACCTGGACGACTAAGAGGGCGCCAGTACCTGTGGCGACGCCCCACATGGCAGCGGCCTGGATATCGGTGGATTGGGGAAGAATTTTGGGGATGAGGAACTTGAAGAGCCTGTTACCTTTATTTTCATTGTATTTAATGTATCTCGTTGTATTCCATGTATTTCATTGTATTCAATGTCTTTAGTTTTTTCTACTTTTTCAATACTGTATTTGACTGTATTCAAGTTAATTATATAATTTCAAAGCTTCACTTGTTTCACTCTTTTGTCCAGCAATATATATTCAGCAATATATATTCAATGTATTGTAGAATGTATTCATATGTTTTTTTAATTTATATAATTTATGCATCCAGATGTATATATGTATTCAAATGTATCTGCAGTATGTATTCATATAATTTTGCATTACAGATGACCTGTTATACTTCATGTATTCAATATATTATATGTATTTAACTGTATTCAATTTAAATAATTTCAATATATAAATCTATTTGTAAATATACCACTAAAAATATTTTAGTAAAGATACCCCTAAAAAAAGGATAGATTGAATCTCTGAAGATTGCTCTGTTTTCGGGGGTTTATCGGCTGAGAATCTTTTCTATAACTGAAAATACAAATTTTACGTGTTATAATTGTCATGACCCACAAACCAACCCGGTCGTGATGACGCCCATCGTGGAATTAGGCAAGCCGATACACTCCCAAACAATTCGATATTTCATTAAAAGTTAGATAATAGCCTTTTTCAAACTGAAATTTCGTAAAAAGAGATAAACTCAAAACTCAAAAATACGGAAGATAAAAGCCCGACATCGGGTGTCACTAAGTCATGAGAAAAACACTACAACTGTTCTGGAATATAGCAAGACTAACATAGTCCGAGAATAGCCAAAATACACAAAAAGGGAAATAAGGAAGGAGAAAGGCAGGACTGCGATCGTCAGGCAGCTACCTCGCTATCTCCGATGAAAGTTCGCGACTGGAATAGTCAACAGCCGCTATCGTGGCCTGAGATACCTGAATTTACACATAAGGTGGAGGGGATAACGTGAATTCTCACGGTGCACGCCCACATTCCCGTCACTTGGCATGTGTGTCACCTCAATACTAATCACATAACATATAGCTCGGGGTTTCGAACCCTCAGAACCAAGTTTGGAAGTGTTACTTACCTCAATCAAGCCAAAATCCTACTCAGCGATGCCCTTGCCTCCCGACTCGGCCTCCAAACGTCCCGAATCTAACGAAAAGCAATACAATGCAATCAATATAGGCAAAGGAAATAATTTCACACGAAAACTATCAATTTAAACTAAAAATCCTGAAATTCACCCAAACCCCCCTCCCCCGGGACCACGTCTCGGAATCCGACAAAATCACATAACTACAAAGTCCTTTCACTCACGAGTCCATACATACAAGATTTATCAAAATTCGACTCCATTTGACCCCTCAAATCCTCAGTCAAACTTTCCAGAATCCCAAGCCCTAACCCCTTATTTTCACCCTTAATCACCACTAATTACATGATTAAACAACGGGAAATCATCACATATACGAGTATTAGTGCTCAAGCCACTTACCTTACTAATAAACCCTTGAATTCCTCCTCAAAATCACTCTCAAAAGCTCTAAAGCCGACAAAAAATGGTGGAAAATGAACCAAATTTTGCGAAGTCCACTAAACATTCTGCCCAGAACTTCCGCATCTGCGGTCCAACAGTCGCTTCTACGACGCCGCATCTGCAGAAAATACATCGCATGTGCAGTTGTCACTTAAATCCTCAAAATCTGCTTCTACGGTCCACTTCTGGTACCTGCGGTCCTGCAGGTGCGAATATTCCTCCACATCTGCGACTCCTCTCCTGGACCTCCTTTTTCCGCATCTACAGCTGCCCTCAATGCATTTGCGACCTCGCACCTACGGTCCCCACTACGCAGGTGCGGAAACATCAGAAACAACAACTTCAGTTGCCTTATTCCATTTACACACTCTCCGCTAACCATCCGAAATCATCATGAGGCCCTAGGGACCCCAACCAATAACACCAACAAGCCACATATCAACCTACGAACTTAGACAAACCTTCGGAACACTCAAAACAACATCAAAACACTGAATTACCCTCGGATTCAAGCCTAAGAACTTCTAGACTTCCAAATTTCGCAAACGACGTTGAAACCTATCAAATCACCTTCGAATGACCTGAAAATTTTCACATACGTCATAAATGATACCACAAACCTACTCCAACTTCCGAAATTTCATTCCGACCCCGATATTAAAATTTTCACTGCCGACCAAAATCGCAGAATTTCCAACTTTCGCCAATTCAAGCCTAATTTTACCACGGGCCTCCAAATTACATTCCGGACGCACTCCTAAGTCCAAAATCACCTAATGGAGCTAACGAAACCATAGAAATTCAAACCCGAGACCGTTTACTGATAAGTCAACATCCAATTGACTTTTCCAACTTAACCTTCTAAAATAGAGACTAGGTGTCTCATTCCACTCCAAAACCACTCCAAACCCGGACCAACCAACCCGATGAGACAGAATAAAGATGAATAACACATAAAGAAGCAGAAATGGGGGAAATGAGGCTATAACTCTCGGAACAATCGTTCGGGTCGTTACATCATCCCCCTCTTAAACAAATGTTCGTCCTCGAACGAGTTTATAAACATACATGGAGTCTCAAATAGGTGTGGATATCTGCTCCGCATATCCCGCTCGGTCTCCCAAGTGGCCTCCTCCACAGGCTGCCCTCTCCACTGCACCTTTACCGAAGCTATGTCCTTTGACCTCAACCTTCAAACATGCCGATCAAAAATAGGCACCAGCTCCACATCATAAGTCATATCACCCTCCAACTGAACCTTGCGGAAGTCCAAAACATAGGACGGATCGCCAACATACTTTCGGAGCATGGAAATATAAAATACCGGATGCACACTCGACAAGCTGGGTGGCAATGAAAGCTCATAGGCCACCTCCCCTATCCTCTGAAGCACCTCAAAAGGACCAATGAATCGGGGGCTCAACTTGCCCCTCTTCCCAAACCTTATAATACCCTTCATGGGTGATACCTTCAGCAAAACCTTTTCCCCTACCATGAAAGATACACCATGGACTTTCCTGTCCGCATAGCTCTTCTGCCTAGACTGCGTCGTGTGAAGCCGCTCCTGAATCAATTTCACCTTATCTAAAGCCTGCACCAAGTCTATACCCAAAATCCTATCCTTGCCCGACTCAAACAAACCTATTAGAGATCTATACCGTCTCCCATATAAAGCCTCATACGGAGCCATCTAAACACTCGGCTATTAACTGTTGTTGTAAGCAAACTCCGTGAGTGGTAGAAACTGGTCCCATGAACCCCCGAAATCAATGACACAAGCACGCAACATGTCCTCCAAAATCTGAATAGCGCGCTCGGACTGCCCGTCTGTTTGAGGGTGAAAAGTTGTGCTCAACTCAACTTTAGTACCCAACTCTCACTGCACGACCCTTCAAAACTGCAATGTGAACTGAGTACCTCTATCAGAAATGATGGAAACCGGGACACCATGAAGACGAACAATCTCTCGAATGTAAATCTCAGCTAGCCGCTCTGAAGTGTAAGTAGTACCAATAGGAATGAAGTACGCGTACTTGGTCAGCCGATCCACAATAACCCAAATAGCATCAAACTTCCTCGAAGTCCGTGGGATCCCAACTACAAAATCCATGGTGATCCGCTCCCACTTCCACTCCGGAATATCTAGCCTCTGAAGGAAGTCACCAGGTCTCTCATGATCATACTTAACCTGCTGGCAGTTGAGACATTGACCTACAAATCTGACTATATCCTTTTTCATCCGCCTCCAACGGTAGTGTTGTCTCAAATCCTGGTACATCTTCGCGGCACCCGGATGTATGGAATACCGCGAGATGTGAGCCTCCTCAAGAATCAACTTCCTAAGCCCATCTACATTAAGCATACATATCCGGCCCTGCATCCCCATCACACCGTCATCACCAATAGTCACATCCCTAGAATCACCTCGCGGACCCTAACCTGAAGAATGAGCAAGTGTGGGTCATCATACCGACGCTCCTTGGTACGGTCATAAAGAGAAGACCTGGAGACCACGCAAGCCAACACCCGACTAGGCTCCGAAATATCCAAGCTCACAAGCTGGCCCGCTAAGGCCTGAACATCCAATGCCAATGGTCTCTCTGCTGCTGGAAGATATGCTAAACTCCCCAAATTCTCTGCTCGGTGATTCAACACATCGGCCACCACATTGGCCTTCCCCGGATGGTATAGAATAGTGATATCATAGTCCTTGAGGAGCTCTAACCATCTCCGCAGACGCAAATAAAAATCATTCTACTTGAACAGATGCTGCATACTCCGGTGATTAGTATAACACTCACAACAAACCCCATATAAATAATGACGCCAAACCTTCAAGGCGTGAATAATGACTGCTAACTCAAGATCATGCACCGGATAATTCTTCTCAAGGGTCTTCAGTTGGTGTGAGGCGTAGGCAATCACCCTGCCCTCCCGCATCAAGACACAACCAATGCCTATTCTCGAGGCATCACAATACACGGTATAAGAACCTGAAGCTGATGGCAGAACTAACACTGGAGTTGTGGTCAAAGCAGTCTTGAGCTTCTGAAAGCTCTCCTCACACTCGTCCGACCACCTGAATGGAGATCCCTTTTGGGTCAATTTGGTCAAGGGAGAAGAAATAGATGAAAATCCCTCCACAAAGCGACGGTAATAACCTGCCAAACCAAGGAAGCTCCTAATCTCCAAAGATGAGGATGGTCTGGGCCAACTCTGTACCGCCTCTATCTTCTTCGGATCTACCTGCATACCCTCATTGGACACCACGTTTCCCAAGAATGCTACCAAGCCAAGCCAAAACTCACACTTGGAGAACTTTGCATAAAGCTTTTTCCCCCTCAATCTCTGTAATACAATCCTCAAATGTTGAGCATGCTCTTCCTGGCAATGAAAGTACACCAAAATGTCATCAATGAACACAATAACGAAGGAGTCCAAATATGGCTGGAACACACCGTTCATCAAATGCATGAGCACTACTGGGGCATTGGTCAACCCAAAAGACATCATCAAGAACTCATAATGGCTATAATGGGTACTGAAAGTCGTCTTAGCAATATTTGAATCCCGAAACTTCAGCTGATAATACCCAAACCTCAAATCAATCTTATAGAACACCCTCGTTCCTGGTAGCGAACTGACTCTATCTCTCGGGCTATGTCAACCACCTCCTCAAAAGAAGCACCAAACACCCTCTCTCTAGTCATAAGAATCCGTAGATGATATGCGAGGCCATCCACGAACCTCATGATCCTCTCCCTGTCTGTAGGAACCAACCAAATAGCATGACAAGCTAGCTCTATAAATCTCATCTTATACTCCATCACAGTTATATCATCCTGACGCAACTGCTTGAACTGCCTGCGTAGCTCCTCTCTGTGGGACTGTGGCACATACTTCTCCAGAAAGATACCGAAAAATTGCTGCCAGGTAAGGGGCGCTACACCAACAGGCCTACGCCTCTCATAAGCCTCCCACCAAGTAAAGGCAGCTCCCGAGAACTGGAAGGTAGTGAATGAGACCCCACTGGTCTCCAGAATACCTGCTATCCGAAGAATCCGCTGACACTTATACAAGAAACCGAGCATCCTCGCCCTCTGCACCGCTAAAAGTCGGAGGCTGAAGTCTACCAAACCTCTCCAATCTACACTACTCGTTATCAGGCATGACTGGAACCACATAATCCTGAGACCGCTCGGTGTCTGAAGTCCCCGAACAACCTGCTCTGGTGTATGGGCAGCGGGAGTCTGAGTGCCTCCCCTGGCTTGAGAAGTAGTTGCAGCCATAGTAACTGAGACAACCTGTGCAAGGCCATTACACACTGATAAGATCTGAGCTAGGGCCTCCTGAAGGCTAGGAATCACAATAGGCACTAGGGGTGCCTAAGCTGGTCCTGCTGGAGCATCTACGGCTGGGACTTGATCTGGAGCAACGAGAGGATCTATAGGTACTACCCCGACTACTGCGTGGGCTTTACCCTTACCCCTACCCCTACCCCTACCACGGCCTCTACCGTGGCCTCGGCCTCTCACGGGTTGAACTGGTGGTTGGTCATCCTGTCCGGTAGCGCGGGTCCACACCATATGTGAGAGAATGAAACAAATAGAAGTTTTGTTACCAGAATCAATGGATTCGCACGAAAAGAAATCAAGAATATGAGATTTTTCCTAAGGGTTCTGCAGCTTCTCGAAGATAAGTACGTACGTCTCCGCATCGATCTACAAGACTCTACTAAACCTGCTCATGAATTGTGAGACCTATGTAACCTAGGCTCCGATACCAAACTTGTCATGACCCAAAAACCAACCCGATTGTGATGGCGCCATCGTAGAACTAGGCAAGCTGAAACACTCCCAAACAATTCGATATTTCATTAAAAGTTAGATAATAGCCTTTTTCAAACTGAAATTTCGTAAAAAAAGATAAACTCAAACCCAAAAATGTGGAAGATAAATGCCCGACATCGCATGTCACTAAGTAATGAACAAAACACTACAATTGTTCTGAAATATAGCAAGACTAACATATTATGAGAATAGCTAAAATACACAAAAAGGGGATAAGGAAGGAGAAAGGCAGGACTGCGATCGCGAGCCAGCTACCTCGCTATCTCCGATGAAAGTCCACGACTGGAATAGTCAACAGCCACTACCATGGCCTGAGATACCTGAATCTGCACACAAGGTGTAGGGAGTAGCGTCAGTACACCAACTCAGTAGGTAACAAGTCCAATCTATGGACTGAGGGGTAGTGACGGAGACAACCAATCCATGTCCAATATCACATCAAAATCAACCATACGAAGCATCAAAAGATCTACTCGGGTCTTCAAACCCCCAATAGTCAGCACACAAGACCGATATATGCGGTACACAATAATAGTATCGACCACAGGAGTAGACACATGAACAGATGAAATAAGAGGCTAGCGGGGAATATCCAAATAACGAGTAAAATATGACGACACGTATGAAAAGGTGGAACCAGGATCAAATAATACAGAGGCATCCCTGTGGCAAACTGAGATAATACCTGTGATCACAACATCTAACACAATAGCATCCGTTCTAGAATGGAGTGCATAGAAACGGGCCTGACCGCCACCCGATCATCCTCCCCCTCTAGGGCGACCCCTAGCTGATTGACCTTTACCCCGAGATGACTGGGCGGGTGGGGAAGTAACTGGTGTTGAAGTTGAAGGGTGACTCCTCTACTGGAATAAACCTCCCGTAAGGCGGGCACAGAATCTCTTGATATGACCCAAATCTCCACACTCAAAGCAACCTCTCCCGACAAATAGCGATGGGGACTAAAGGGAGCCTAGAGCACCGGAATACCCACTAGAAGAACCATGCGTAGAAGAACCCTGGTCTGATGGTGCATGAGTCAAACTTTGAGCTGGAAAGGCAATGAGAGATATGGCCCTGATGGGAACTGTGAGGGCAATGGTCAGATGATCCACCACGGTGACCTGGACGAGCTGATTGGGCATGTCTGAATGGAAGACCTATGTCGTGCTGGAACTAACCTCCAGAAGGAACACCACCAAAACTACCAGATCCCCGAGGCGTCTTGGCCTTCCTCTCAACTCGCTCCTAGCGGCGAACTGACTCTATCTCTCGGGCAATGTCAACCACCTCATCAAAAGAAACACCAGACACCCTCTCTCGTGTCATAAGAATCCGTAGCTGATATGCGAGGCCATCCATGAACCTCCTGATCCTCTCCCTCTCTGTAAGAACCACCAAACAGCGTGACGGACTAGCTTTGAAAATCTCATCTCATACTGCCTCACAGTCATATCATCCTGACGCAACTGCTCGAACTGCCTGTGCAGCTCCTCTCTGCGGGACTGTGGCATATACTTCTCCAGAAAGAGAGCGAAAAACTGTTGCCAGGTAAGGGGCGCTGCACCAAAAGGCCTATGCCTCTCATAAGCCTCCCACCAAGTAAAGGCAGCTCCCGATAATTGGAAGGTAGTGAATGATACCCCACTGGTCCCCATAATACATGATGTCCGAAGAATCCGCTGACACTTATCCAAGAAACCCTGGGCATCCTCACCCTCTCCACCGCTGAAAGTCGGAGGCTGAAGTCTATAAAACCTCTCCAATCTACGTTGCTCGTCATCATGCATGACTGGAACCACATAATCCTGAGCAGGTGCTACCGACTGGGCTGGTGGTGCCTCCGGTGTCTGAAGTCCCCGAACAACCTGCTCGGGTGGACGGGTGGCGGGAGTCTGAGTGCCTCCCCTAGCTTGAGAACTGCCTGCGGCCGTAGTAATTGAGATCACATGTGCAAGGTCAGTACACACTGATAAAATCTGAGCTAGGGTCTCCTGAAGGCCAGGAATCAAAATAGGCACTGGGGGTGCCTGAGCTGGTCCCACTGGAGCATCTGGGGCTGGGACCTGATCTGGAGCAACGGGAGGGTCTACAAGTATTGTCCCGGCTGCTGCGCAGGCTGCACCCCTACCCCTACCACGGACCTGGCCTCTAACGAGCCTAACTGGTGGCTGGTCATCCTGTCCGGTAGCGCGGGTCCTCACTATCTGTGAGAGAATGAAACAAGTAGAAGTTTAGTTACCAGAATCAATGGATTCGCACGAAAAGAATTCAAGAATGTGAGATTTATCCTAAGGGTTCTGCAGCTTCTCGAAGATAAGTACGTACGCCTCCGCACCGATCTGTGGACTGAGAGGTAGTGACAGACTAAACCTAAACAAATAAGAAAAATTAAACTGTGCAGTAAGTAGGCATGCTTCCCATACGAGTATTCAACTCAATAAGTAGAGTAAATGCAAATCTGAATAATGTAAAGTAATAAGCTCAGCATATGTCTAAGTGCCAATGCACATAATGCATGTAAATGAACCATGTACCTCCACTTTCAAGTGCTCAACCACTCGGTACTATATACGGCCATCCGGCCTAGGGAAGATCCATCCCGGAATATATACACATCGCTGACAACAGTCGGTCAGTACCGAGGAAGGCCATTCCAGCCCTATGGAGAAGATCCATCTCCAGGTATAAATACTTCGGACGAGATCCCTGCCCAGGGAAGATCCATCCCTCAAAAATGTCATCTGTGCTCACTGGGGTGTGTTACAGACTCCGGAGGGGCTCCTACAGCCCAAGCGCTATCACAATCATCAACGTAACCACTGCGGCGTGCAGCCCGATCCCATAACTGTCACTCATAATCAGGCTCTCGACCTCACTCAGTCATCACTTTCCAGTCTCACACACACGTGCTCATAATGCCATGAAACTAGCCCAGAATAATGATATGATGTGCCAAATAATAACAACTGAGACGGGACATGCTATGATATGCACGAATAAGGCTGAGTACAGAATATCAATGAAACTAATGAGATGACAGCAAGAAACGACCACTCCGGTCTCAACAGTATCGGTGTAAAGCCGTAACAGGATATCTAGCGTGATTTACAGCACATTTACTTAATCACATGATAGAAACACGGATTTCAGCAAGAGAGAGTCACTAAGAAGTGCCATGGAATCAACCAGGCCATAATTCTCACGGTGCACGCCCACACGCCCGTCACTTGGCATGTGCGTCACCTCAATACTAATCACATAACACATAGCTCGGGGTTTCGAACCTTCAGAACCAAGTTTGGAAGCGTTACTTACCTCAATCAAGCCAAAATCCTACTCCGCGACACCCTTGCTTCCCGGCTCGGCCTCCAAACGTCCCGAGTCTAGCCAAAAACAATACAATGCAATCAATATAGGCCAAGAAAACAATTCCATAGGAAAGCTATCAATTTAAACTAAAAATTCCGAAATTCACCCAAACCCGACCCCCCGGGCCCACGTCTCGAAATCTGACAAAATTACATAACTAGAAAGTTCTTTCACTCACAAGTCCATACATACAAAATTTATCAAAATCCGACTCCATTTGACCCCTCAAATCCTCCATCAAACTTTCCAAAATCCGAAGCCCTAACCCCTCATTTTTAACCTTAATCACGACTTATTACATGATTAAACACCGGGAAATCATCATATATACGAGTATTAGGGATCAAGCCACTTACCTTAATGATAAACCATTGAATTCCTCCTCGAAATCGCTCTCAAAAGCTCTAAAGCAGACTAATAATGGTGGAAAATGAACAAAAGTTTGCGAAGTCCACAATTTATACATTCTGCCCAGAACTTCCGCATCTACGGTCCAACAGTCGCTTTTGCGACGCCGTACCTGCGGAAAATACATCGCAGGTGCGGTTCTCACTTAAATCCTCAGAATCCACTTCTGCGGTCCACTTCTCGCATATGCGGTCCCGCAGGTGCGAATATTCCTCTGCATCTGTGACTCCTCTCCTGGACCTCTATTTTCCGCATATGTGGCTGCCCCAGACGCATCTGTACCTCGCACATGCGGTCCCCACTCCGCAGGTGCGGAAACATTAGAAGCAACAACTTCAACTGCCTTATTCCATTTCCAAACTCTCTGCTAACCATCTGAAATCATCTCGAGGTCCTCGGGACCTCAACTAATAACATCAACAAGTCACATATCAACATACGAACATAGTCGAACCTTCGGAATACTCAAAACAACATCAAAACACCGAATTATCCTTGGATTCAAGCCTAAGAACTTCTAACCTTCCAAATTTCGCAAACGATGCTGAAACCTATCAAATCACCTCTGAATGACTTGAAATTTTGCACATACATCATAAATGACACCACAAACCTACTCAAGCTTCCGGAATTCCAATCTGACCCCGATATCAAAATTTTCACTGCCGACCAAAATCGCCGAATTTTCAACTTTCGCAAATTCAAGCCTAATTCTACCACGGGCCTCCAAATTTTATTCCGGACGCGCTACTAAGCTTAAAATCACCTAACAGAGTCAACGGAATCATAGAAGTTCAAATCTGAGACCGTTTACTCATAAGTCAACATCCGGTTGACTTTTCCAACTTAACCTTCTAAAATAGAGACTAAGTGTCTCATTCCACTTCAAAACCACTCCAGACCCAAAACCAACCAACCCGATGCGACAATAAAGCTGAATAACATATAAAGAAGCAAAAATGAGGAAAGCGGGACTATAACTCTCAGAACAACCGGTCAGGTCGTTATAATAATTGAGTTTGTTAAGTTATATTAGGAGTCTATCGCGTTAATTGATTCACTTACCGTTTTTAAACAACCGAAGACCTTTTTTTCGCTCGTTACTGTATTCTCTAATACAACTCGCGGATACATATGAATACAGTCTATGTTTAGCTGGACTTCCTTGTTTTCCGCCAAAATTTGCTACTGTATTCATGAATACAGTAGCTTGAATACACCGAATACACTCTATAACAAGTAAAAATATAGCTATATGAAGTAATTAAGTAAATGGTAACTATAATAAGTTAATAGCCACTAAACAATAATCATTTATGAAAATTTCACTTGTGGTTTCCTATCAACTAAGGTCTGAAGCTACTTTTTAGATTCAAGGTATGGGCGCTGCTGATACGCTTTCATTTAGTTTTGCTCATTTTTAGGGATGCTCCTAATATTTAGGAATAGATATATAAGTGTGGGATAATAATTGGAAGATTTTGCGGTGTACGCTATAATCATATTAATATTTACGAAGAACTAACTCAAATAGTCGTTCATCTAACCGCTTAAACTAAAAATAGTCGATGAAGGTATAATATATGCATAATTTATGTACTATATATATACCTAAAAAAATAAACGCTGAATGTGACCGACTATTTAGGTAAAGATCCCTATTCTTTGTGGTATCTTCGCGCAATTTTCTTCATATGATAAACCTTTTCTTTTGAATTCTGAGATTAAATTGAGAAAGGTACCAATTCTATTTCTTTATTAAATGATTGAGTTTTTTTCCCGTATTAAATGAGTGGGTTCAGTCATTTCACACTGACTTAGAGCGTACTGTTAGATTCTGATTTCAAATTCCATCTCCCCGCAAAATAATTTTATTTTTGTCCTTAATTCCGTGAAAGACAAAACCAAATATGAGATAGTTGTGCAACCAACAAAAGTATGAATATGTCAAAATTGCAACATAAGGTAAATTGAGTAATCTTTTGAATAATTCACGGACAAACTTAAAAGGAAATCTTACGGGAATATACCTAAAAAATTATTTACCAATAACTAACTATTTTAGTCATGCTATTAATAATATCCAAAAAAAAGTATCAATGGTATACAATATTCAAAAACATAGGCAAAAATAGGTAAAATATCTTAAACACCCTTAAACTTGGAATCGATTATTAGTTCCTTCTCAAACTATACCTAGTTCTAGTTATCTCCCTACACCTGAATAAATGAATTTAAATACCCACTCGGCCTTATACAACTTAGTTAAGTGTATACACACACTGGCCTTGTTAGATATTTTATCCGAAGTGTGCTCCACGTAGGCAAAAATATGATTTTATATTACCTATACTAAAATTAAGAAAAATAAATAAAATAAAATAAAAAATGGAGTAAAACCTGAACTAAAAGGACAGCTAAACCAAATCATTCTGTCCAAACTCTTCTCTCTCAAATTCCCTCAAATAGTTCTCCCTTTTCCCCGTTCAATTTACATATAAATCTTTGGAATTTAATCAAGAAATTTTCATAAAATAATTTTCAGTAAGTTTCTGTTTATATTTTGTTGGTTTGGGTATTTCATTAGTGTGGGTGAGTTTCAATAAAATGGAATAAATTCCAACTATGGTGGGTCTTCGATTGACAAAGTAGGTTCATCTTCAATATCTTGAAGAAAGTTGAAAAGAAAAACAAGAAACGTGCCGAAAAACATTGCAATTAAAGAAGAAAAATCAGAATTAATGGAAAAGAAAGAACACTAATTGTGCTTTAATGGAGGAAGTTATAACGAGGAAGAAATAAGAAGAATAGCCATGGGAAAGATGGGAAAATAAAGGAAAATGTTAATTAGGAGGCTCTTTACCGTTTAAGCCGCGTAGGCGGCATTTTTTTATACACACTCACACGCCAAAGGTTGTCTGAGGCCACTTGCTATGCCGTGTGGTAGACCAAGGGGTAGTTAAATTTACTTATTCAAGTATAGGGGCTAATTAGGACTAGGCATAATTAGGGGAGGAAACTAATAATCAACATCAAGTTTAGGGGTGTTCTAAGATATTCTGCCAAAAAGATTTTTTTCAAAGGGTATTAATGCGATTCGTTGAAAACACATAGATGAGGTAATATATAAAATTTGATGAAGTTTGAAAGCGAGTTAGACTAGTTTGAAGTTAAAATTCATTATCAATGATATAAACTATTAAAAAAATTAGGCAAAGAGAGATCTTTTTCAATGGCTATGGTATTCGTTGAAAACATATAGGTAAAGCAATATATAAAATTTGAGCGAGATTGGAGGTGATTTGGATTGGTTTGATATAAAAATTCGTACATAAAATCGAGTTAAAAAAATTCTTCTGCGACGCATGTATTAAACATGTATCATGCATGTATCTCATACACATGTATACATGGATTTGCATGTGATACACGTTTGATACTCATATTGTAACGACCCGACCGGACGTTTTGAGCTCTAGCGCGTCGTTCGCTGGTTTGAAGCCATGAGCATCTTCACTTCATGTATTATGACTTATACGCATGGTCGGAATTGAAATTCGGGAAGTTCGGAGTGGATTTGGAAAGAGAATTCTCATTTCGGAAGCTTTAAGCTGGAATAACCTAACTAAGGGTTGACTTTGAGCAAACGACTCCGGAATGAAATTTTGATGATTCCACTAGTTTCGTATGGTGATTCCGGATTTTGGCGCATGTTCAAATTTGGATTTGAAAGTCTGTAGGATAATTCGGCGCATTTTGGTGAAAGTTGAAAAAATAGAAGATCTTTGGAAAGTTTGACCGAGAGTTGACTTTTTGATATCGGGATCGGAATCCGATTCTAAAAATTAGAAGAGCTCCGTTATGTCATTTATGACTCGGGTACAAAATTTAAAGTCATTCCGGGTTGATTTGATATGTTTCGGCGCTAAATATAGAAGTTGGAAGATTTGAAAACTCATAATTCGATTCGATGCACGATTCGTAATTTCGGCGTTGTTTGACGTGGTTTGAAGCCTCAACTAAGTTCATGTTGTATTTTGGGACATGTTGGTATAATTGGTTAAGGTCCCGAGGGCCTCAGGTGGAATTCGGAAGGTTAACAGAATGGATTTCGGACACAAAAAACTGCTGGAAATTTGCTGCTGCAAAAGCTATTTTGGACATCAACTAGTGCATCGCAGAGCTGATTTTGGATGCTTACATATAGAAATCTACAAGGAATATAATAATTTTAAAAAAAATATGAAAGTTGTAGCCCTTTGATTCTAGTCTCCAAAAAGTAAACCATTCATCATTTGGATATTTGATCAAAAAGTTATGATCGATTGAATGATGGCTGATGAAGCAGTTTTGCCAGAAATTTTTGATGTGTGGAGCCGACTTTGGAAGCTCATATCTCAAAATATATAAGGAGTTATATGGTTTAAGATCTATCAAATGAAATATCTTCGAGTCTAATTTTTAAATCTTCAAACCGTTTGTCATTTGGATATTTCGACAAGAAGTTATGGGCGTCTTAATAAAAGGTGTCCAGTAGGGAAAAACTTGTTATAGGAGGTATAACCTGCACAGCGCAATGTACAACTCGATGAAGCACCTGTGCCTATATAAGGCAGTCACAGGCAATAGCTTCTTTTGAGGATTTTCTTGAGCCAGGGATCGATTCTTTCATAGTGGATTCGACCTTGGGGACTACTTAACAATACAAGGCGAGTTTTATTGGATATTTTAAGTTAATAACATCCTATTAACACTAGTATTAACATCATTCAATCTTTGAAATTCCTAAAAATCTTTCAAGTTGTTAAAGAACACAAATTTCAGAAACATTGAATTTTTAAGGAAAAGCTTCAGAAAGGCAATATTAATGATTCAAGCTCATTTCTTATGAGTCGGGGAGAGTAGTTCTAATATTTGTTTCAAGTTGTTATGGTTGGATAATTGATTTCATAAACCCTAGTTCATGGCATGAATAGTGTCGTGAGAAAATGAAGGAGAGATAAATAGTGATTTTAGAAATGAAATTAAAGGATGAAATGAACCTATTGAATCGTTTTCTAGCTTAGTTGGAAGTGTCCAATTAAGTAATCACCAAATTGAATTTTTTCGAAATATTGGTTAAGGAAGATGATGATCATTGATGACTTTAAATGGGTATTAAATGATAAGAGTAGAGTTAAATGTGCTAGTAAGTGAACCTATTAAACGATTTGAGCCGGAGGCTTATAGCCAACTTGTGAGTCGTAGACGGATATTGATAAATATTTTTGAGTCATATTTTGATTGTAATTGAGATTGTAATTGTAGATATCAATTTTTTGGTGGCGTATGAGCATTTTACTCAATGTTAAGATGTCGGAGGAGGATTAAAAGCTTGTGAATGTTAATAAAGCGAAAGCGAGTTTTGGAGCGTTGGCCATCGGTCGAGTTGTTTGAAAGGCTTGGGAGCCGGCTATGGGACTCTGGAGCGAGGTAAGTCTCCTTTATAACCTTGTAAGAGGAAATTGTCCCCATAGGTGAAATAATTAATTACGTGCTACTATTTATGGGGGCTACGTATGCACTAGGTGACGAGAGTCCGTGCGTAACTACTATTATGTTTATGTCCGGGTAGTCTAGGACCCAAAAATATGTTTTACTTGTCGTACTTGTAATTTTATTGATAAATTTAAAATTCTTAAATCATATCGAATTGGCAAATGAATTTCTAGAAAGATTAAACACCATATTCTTGACCATTAAAAGAGAAATTATCATTTCCTTGGGTAATTGTTTTCCTGATGAAGTTTGGACTGACTGTTTAAATGTGTGTATCTATGAGTACCTGCGTCACATGTGTGATTCGCGAGCGGGGTAATAGATGCATCTATGGTTCACGCCGTTCGACCCACCGGCAGTGCATATTTTATTATTTTGTTGGATCGGGCCGTATGACCTCGACATTAATTGCGCATGCTATTTGCTTGGTACTTTCTGTGATTTGAACTGCTTAAATGCCTTGAGATATAAGTTGTTAACTGAAATGACGGAAACTGAAATTTTAATTATGAAAGAAGCTGCCCCTTCCTGTTGTTATCTATTATTTAATCATGACATCCATGCTTAGTGTCACATTTAATTATATTAATTAGACCACTTGTAAGTGTCAAAATCGACCTCATGTCACTACCTCTTCGAGGTTAGATGGGATACTTATTGGGTACATATTATTTTTGTACTCATACTACACTTGCTATGCATTGTCGAAGTCGACCTCGCGTCACTACCTCTTCGAGGTTAGATGGGATACTTATTGGGTACATGTTATTTTTGTACTCATACTACATTTGCTGTGCATTCTTTTTGCACAAGTACACGTATGCCTAGTGGCCTAATTTGGCGCAGCGACATGGTTGATACAGAGACTTAGATGAGCTGCACCTCTCGAGACGACCGCAGCCAGCAGAGTCTCCTTCAGAGTATTGTATTATATTTTCTATACTGTCCAATTGTATTCTGGACGGTTATTGTATTACATTTTATTTCCTAGAAATTGCTCATGCACTTGTGACACCGGATTCTGGGATGTATATGGGATTAGTTAGTATTGAAAAGTGGTTAAAGATATTTTATTTACTCAGTGAAGTTCATTATTTATTGCTAAATGTAAGGAAAAGAAATGATTTCGAAAAGTATTAAAATGAGAATTTAATTAACTATTTAGGGTTGGCTTGCCTGACAGTGGTATCCGACACTATCACGACCTTTATTGGATATTGGGCCGTGACACATATGATACATATGTGATACACAAATGATATACAGTGTGATACAAATATCATTTTTTCTCATGTTCATTTTCTACTTCGAATTTTCAATTAAAACCACCTCAAAAATCTATCAATTCATTCCAAAACTTTTAAACTCCTTAAGATATACCCATTCTATTCCAACAATACACACTCAAAAGAAAGTAAAAATTTGACCTTTTTTTGCTGCATATAGCTAATTGACTAATATTGGTAGCATTTGGATAATATTGGTAATATTTTATAAATTGGTAAATTTTTGTAATAACTTATGGATGAACATAACTGATAATTTCCCAACTTAATTTGGGGGTCACAGGGGTGGGGAGGTAGGGGTTTACAATTTCCAATTTCACCTTTTATTAATCAGTGGTACTTGAATCTAATGCGAAACCTAATAGTTTGTCTGGATGATTGTTATTTATTGTATCGTATCGTATTGTTACTTTAAATACGATATTTGTTTTGATTGTTACTTAAATTTTATTGTATTGTATCGTTAAATTCGTCTTTACGTAACGAGAAATGTGCCACTATATGTAACAACCGATTTGATGTGGCCATGTCGTTACCTTATCTTTTTCTCTCATCTCACCCTTCATTATTATTAAGTAATTTTATTTATCATTTACCCTATTTTTTTATTTAATAATTTACCCTGTATCATAATTTTTCTTTATAATATTGCAAGTTTATTTGTTGGTGTGTGATATCATGAAACAACGACAAACGATACAATCTATTCAAATATTATGTTCATCAAACGATATAGTACAGTAGAATACAATACAATACAGTGCAATACAATATAATACAATACAATACAATTCAATACAATACAATACGATACAATACGATACGACATGTAACAACCATCAAAACAAATTGTAAAAGTATCTTAATTTACTAGAAAGGTTGCTCAATATACATCTCGATTTGACAAAGTCAGCATCTCTTGTTCGAGAAACAAGACAGACTAACATCGTATTTGACATGAAGTGTTAATTCCAACTATTTATCTTTGCGCAGAAAGCATTTGAGCATATCTATTCAAGAAAATATCCACTTTTATGTGTTGTGTAAACCTATCTAGGAAATTTGACTTTGAGGCTGCTCGAAAAATTGGACAGAGACTAAAAATATGACTGTTTCCTTTTTGTTAGTATTAAACTCGATCTGTAGAGCTGATGATCATTAAGCAATAATACAAGGAATAAAACTATTATCTTTTCCAAACTCTAATTATCTATCATTTGTAAGAATGGATGACATCATTGTATGGTGTCTCGCTTGAATCGGCCACGTTCATTAATTTGGATCCAAAGTACAAAAGGAAACATGCACCAGCACGTGACTTAGAGTTGTCTTCTGGCCATCGAAATTATTAAACAACTATTGTAGTAATATTCTCTAATTTTATAAATGTAAGAAAAAAAGAGCAAAACTTTAGACAAATTGCATATGAGCTCCAAACAAAGCGTAAATGAACTCAAAATCTCAAATGCATAGTGCCTTTGCTCCAGTTTATGAGGCAATATATTTGACTTTTAAGATAGTAAATTTAATTTTGTTTTGGGAGACATGCACATGCAACTTTTGTCAAGTTGCAGTAAAATTATCTTGTACCTACCCTTAAGATTCCTGTTTGACATGCATGAAGTAAATGAGCAGTATTATTGTAACTTGTAAGCTGATAAAAGTAGAATTCAATATAATTTCTTTTCTAGTAAAGAAAGAAGACTCTCCAATCTCTTCTTAGATAATTGAAGACTAATTCATATGATTCGATTTAATTATACTAGTTTACCTGACAAATTGCGCTGTTAATCACAATTCATGTGCTTTCCTACCTACATTTGCGACCTCTAGCAGCCAAAATAATGCAAATAATAAGTAAGTAATCAAGCATTTCTCAATTCTTAATTACACCTAATTTAAGGTTAGCTAAGTAATTAATTGACCAAACAAATATGTCAAAACTTTGTATAATATATGTGTTGCGTGTATTTCTATAAGGAAATTTGACCTTGAGGCTGCTGAGAATTGGACAAAGACTAAACATGACTTTTTATTTGTTAGTACCATGTGGGAGAAAAACTTCATTTTATGTATTTGACCCGGTCAATGGCGATAAATCCTTTGAAGGTTGTGACTTGTCAACCTAACCCCAAAAGCTCGAGGTCAGGTGAGAAAGATAAATCGTTGTCGAGATTGAAATGGCTTAACAGAAGACGAGGATGAGGACGAGCATCCGTCTTTGGTACGAAGTGAAAGCCAATTTTATGATTTAGATTCCCTATAGAATATTCTAATGGATATTCTTTTCTGCTGTACTATCTAGGGTTTTGTGACCCATAGATGTAGTTCAAGGGGGGCTCAGACCTTTCGTAAAGGATATCATCAATATTCTCTCCGTAAGATTCTCACTTTATTTAATAGAAACAAAGATTGATTTTACACTTCCTTTCTTTTACCCATCTTTCCCGATCCAAGAAGAATCGAAATATACACTTGCTTTTCATCATCCATCATTATCAAAAATCATATGTGAAGAGTTCATCCATGTCGGGTGATCTTTGTCTCATTTACTATCTAAAAGTCATTTATTATCGTTTATTTCTACCTGTCATATTTATTAAGTCTTTATTGCTCCAGAATAGTCTTATTTTATATTACATAGTAAATATTCGCCCTAAAAGTGTTAGATCCGTTATTGAATATTGATATTGACTATGCTTAACCTTATTTCTCTATAAATCTAATTCTATAAAAATCAAGATCTAGTTTTTGGGTCATACAGTTTGGCGCCATATGTGAGGATTTCTTAGTCAAACTGTTAGTTTCATTCAGATCTACAACTTTTGTAACTTGTTAACCTAATATACGGCAAAGTTGTTCTCTCTTTCTCTTTGCATACAAGAATTCCATGTCAGGTAGCCGGGGAAAAGTCGACCAAGGAAAGGATCAAAAGCGAAAGACAACATCCCGCTCAACCTAATGAGTGCCATCGACGAAACGTATGAAACTCAGGATGAAGAAACAACTCCTACGACATACCCCAGGCGAGGGAAGTCACCGCATCCTTTTGTAGTATGACCAAACCCGATGACAAAAGGGCATCCATATTAGCTGAAGAAAGAGCACCACCTGCTATAAAAAAGCTCCTGGAGGCCTGGCTAACAGATACCTTGGTTAGCGTGATGAGCAAGCAGGTCCCGTGAATGAACATGGAAGCCCTAAGGTTCCCTGCGACCCAACACAAGAGTGGGCAGGATGATCAACTAAACCTCCCAGATTTAGTTAATACCCATATAGCTGCTAACAGTGCAGGTGAAAATGCTCTCGCCACCGTATTAAAATGAATGGAGGAAATGGAGAACGAGAATAGGCAAATGAAAGAGCATCAAGAAGGGGCATACAAAATACCAGGAACCCCCAAATTGATACCAAACACAGATGCCGGTAGGTTTTTGGAACAATCGTACAGGGAGGAGGCAACTTATCATGCCATACCAAAACTTTCAAGATGCCCCCATACCTCAGAATCTATGATGGGGTGACTGATTCTGAAGACCACGTGACCCATTACGTCACCGCAGTAAAAGTCAACAACCTCACGAAAGAACACTTGTCCTTTATCTTGTTAAAAAAGTTTAGATAAATCCTCAC
>ML385367.1:75294-95284 GCA_005239525.1 Nicotiana knightiana | reverse complement strand
ATTGTATATAAAGTCAGGACAGCAACGGCCTGGGGGGGGGGGGGGGGGGGGGGGGGCTGGCATTGACGTGGTTTTTGTAGCTTTTGTCCTACTCCATAGAAACGTTCGAGGAAATGGAGGATAAGTTCATAACGGTGCATGCAGGGGCCAAGAAGGACGAAACCAGGGTAAACAACATCTTTGCCATTAGGCAATCCATAAGGGAAGGACTCTTGGACTTCTGGGCTCTATTCAACATGATGAGGATGACCTTACTGAATGACACCGAAGGAATGGTTGTAGAAGCCTTCTGGAACGGGCTTAACAGAGAAGGATCGAGTGCGACTCGAGAGTTTCTATGTCGATTAATGGAATACCCACCGCTCACTTGAGACGAGATTCATAATTCCTATTGTGCCCAGGTCAGAGCAGACGACAAATACCTCAATGAGCCAACCCAATGACTCATATCTGTGGAACCCGAACCCAAGAAGGAGCGTAGGGACAACACAAGGAGAGACCTAACAATGCCGCGATCGGGCAGAGATCGACATCAACCTTATATCAAACAACCTGTCTCCAACTTCCACCGCAAAGACGGACTCTCTAGGCCAAGATCAGACATCCACATAAATTACCGAGGTATGGTTCCCTTACTATCTGCTCATTCTTTTTGTGTGTCACCTACAGAGGTGGTCTACGCACTTGAGAAGCTCGGACCGAAGGTGAAATGGCCATCGAAGATAAGGTCCGACCCAAGCACAAGGAAGTCAGACGCCTTCTGTGAGTTCTACAAAGACCGAGGGCACAAGAAAAATGACTGCCACACTCTAAGATTAGAAGTAGTGAACCTATTGCAACAAGGGCACTTCAAAGAGTGTAACGACCTGGTCGGTTGTTCCGAGAGTTTAGCCCTGTTTACCCTATTTCTGCTTCATTTTTTTGTGGTTCAGCTCTTGTGTGTTTTGTTGGGTTGGTTGGCCCGGGTTCGGAGTGGTCGTGGTGAGAACTGAGACACTTAGTCTCTTAAATTGGCCTAATAGTTGAAAAAGTCAACTGGGAGTTGACTTATTGGTAAATGACCTCAGAATGTAGATTTTATGATTCAGATAGCTTTGTTAGGTGATTTGGGACTTAGGAGTGTGTTCGGAATGTGGTTTTGAGGTCCGATGTAGAATTAGGCTTGAATTGGCGAAAGTTAGTTTTTGGCGATTTCTGGTCGGCAGTGGAGAATAGGCTATCGGGGTCGGAATGGAATTCTGGAAGTTGGAATAGGTTCGTAATGTAATTTTGGATATTTGTGCAAATTTTCAGGTCAATCAGATGTGTTTTGGATAGTTTCGGCATCCTTGGTGAAATTTAGAAATTTCAAAGTTCATAAGCTTGAATTTGATGTGATTTTGGTATTTTTGTGTTGTTTTTTGGTGTTTCGAAGGCCCGAATAAGTTTGAATGAGGTTATGGGATGTGTTGGTATGTTTGGTTGAAGTCCCGGGGGCCTTGGGCGAGTTTCGGGTGGCTAACAGGGTGATTTTTGCTTTTGAGCATAACTGGTTTGCCGGTGTTATTGCAGCAGAAGATTACTCTATACGTTCGCGAAGAAGGGCCTGCGTTCGCATAGAGTAAATTGTGGAGGAGGGGCCAGTGTTCTAACCGTTCGCGAGCTTGGAGGTGTGAACGCGGAGAGTTGGGCAGGTTGATCATCGCGAACGCGGGGGATGGAGTGCGTTCACATAGAGAAAAAGGCAGCTAAGGACCCAGGCCCATTAGCCTATGCGTTCGCGGGGCCTGGTGTGCGTTCGGTAGGCTTGGTGTCCCTGTGCTTCGCGTTCACGGGCTTGAAGCAGCATCCGCATAGTGTAAATTAAGGTCCTGTTGGGAATTGTTCTATGCGGATGCGGTCCTAGTGACACGTTCGCGATGAGTAAATTGCTGGGAAGAAAGTTTAAGTTTAAAAAATGAGGGTTTTAGGCCATAACTCAAAAGACCATTAGAGAGCTCGGGAAAAGGAGTATTTGGAGAAGATTTTCAGTGGGATTCTTGAGGTAAGTGTTCTTCAATCACATTTGAGTTAATATCATGATTTAGCCTTGATTTTTATCATGTAAATTGAGAAATTTAAAGTGGAAATTAGGGAAAAATGGGAGGAAAATTTGGGAATTTCTTTTGATGATTTGAATGGGCAATTGAGGTTGGATTTTGGTAAATTTGATATGGGTAGACTCGTGAGGGAATGAGGATTCTAGTTTTGTGATTTTTATCGAGTTCCGGGACGTGGGCCCGGGGGGTCGGGTTTGGCCAATTTCGGAAATTGTGCCTAATTTTGAAAGTTTTCGAATGGGTTTCGTCTCCCTAGAATATTTTGATGCTGTTAATCTGATTTTGTTAGACTCGGAGCATTTGGGAGCCAATTCTAGGGGCAAGAGTATCGCGGAGTAGCTTTCGGGCCGGTATGAAACCCCGAACTTAGCATCTTCTCACTGTTTTGGAGTGACGTGCACGCTAGATGTGGAGTGTGTGGCGTGCACTGATGGGGGGATTTGAACTTGGTTCTTCCCGAGGCAACTATTGAGTTGCGTAATTGCTTTTAAATCACATAATAAATCGCATTTTTATGCTTTTTATATTTGGGATGTAAGCCATGTTTGGGGCCTTGTGCCGACCTGTTAGACCCCTTGGGGGCTATTTTCTGATTTTCCCTCACTGTATTGATTATGTTTCACACTCAGTCATGCCATGTTAAACTGTTTTCGAAACTCGAACTTGTTTACATTATTTTGTGATATGAATACTGTTTTGGGTCGAGTACCCTATTTTACTGATACCCCGAGTGGCTTGTGAGAGGGTTCTGACTAAGTGAGGCCGAGAGTCTATGTTGTGAGGAATATATATATGGATCGGGCTGCATGCCGCAGCAATGTATAAATATATGGATCGGGCTGCACGCCGCAATGAGATATGTTGAATCAGGTTGCACGCCGCAGCAAGATATATAGACCGGGCTGCACGTCGCAGTGATATTGGGTCATACTGCACATCGCAGAAATATTGCACTTGGGCTGTAGGAGCCCCTTCGAAGTCCGTACACCCCAGTGAGCGCAGGTACCTACTGAGTGCGAGTGCCGAATGCCGAGTGACGAGTGATTGGGAGGCATGAGTGATAGTAAGGTTGCCCAAGGGGCTGATACTAAGTGATTATGTGGTATGATGAGCGACTGATTCTGGGTGATGATTTGCCCGAGGGGCGGTTTATGACACTTGTTTTGCTTGAGTAACTATTTATGATTCTTTTCATCTTTTTCAATGAATCTTCTTAGGTATTTTTCTGAAATCATACTTTTCAAAGGATTTTTACTGAAATTGGATCTTAAAGCATATTGACTAAATGTATACACTGTCGAGAATAAAGATTTTACTTATTGTGATTTGATGATTTGCTCCTATGTGTTTCTTACTGTTCAGACTTGATTTATTTTCATTACTACTGAGTTGGCATACTCACCATTACTCTCTGCACCCCTGTGTGCAGATTCAGGTGCTGGTACCGAGTGCTAGTATTTTTATTACGTGTGGAGCCGGAGTTGGGACATCGAGGTAGTTGTTCAGCGTTCACAACATCTCTGCTTCACTTCCCTTCCTTGTTTTGTATTAGTTTCCCTGTTCCGAGATTTATGTATTATGATAGTAGAATTCTTAGTACTACTCTTAGATGCTCATGACATGTTGACTCCAGGTCTTGGGGATAGTTGTTAGATTATTTATCTCGTTTGGTTTTGTTTAGAAATTTGGAAATTTATAAATACTTATGAAATGTTGAAAATGATTTGGATATTTTGAAAATAATATGTCAATGTGTGACTGCTGTCTAGCTTAGTCCCACGATAAGCGCCCTCACAGCCGGTTTAGGATTAGGGGTCATGACAAGTTGGTATTAGAGCAATGGGTTACATAGGACTCAACGATCATGAGCAGGTTTAATAGAGTCTTGCGGATCGTACGAAGACGTCTGTACTTATCTTCGAGAGGCTACAAAACCCTTAGGAAAATCTCACATTCTTGAATTCTTGTCTTGCGAATCCGTTTTATTCAGCCAAAAGTGTAACTCTTTGAATTCCTTTCATGTATTCGAATGCGCACGTGAGCGCTTGGTATCAGTTGTGCATCGACGACTTGTGACTCCCACAAATGAGATGTGATTCTTTTGCATGTTGATAATGGGCCAGTCTGGAGGACTTGAGGCCGGATTCTGTCTGTGGCTTGAGTGCTGAGATTTCATTTGTGTGAGCACACGTATTTGGGGACTTATATGTCCGTTGGTGTCCTTATTGATGGGACTTTGTAACTAGATGATTATGTGGTGAGTGTGACTTGAGGGTGAGATGTGTTCATATTGCTTGATTGTGACAAAAAAGGGGTTGGAGGGATATGTAGCAAGAACTAGTGAGTGTTTGACTTCTGTCTGGAGCTGGCATATTGCCTCGAGTTGTGAGTGTATTGGAAGACCTCTCATATTGTTTAGATGTGGAGTGAAGTGGATCTTTCTGTTGTGTTTTGAGTTCTTGGTGATGTATTTTAGGCTGACCAATTCCCCAACGGTGTTCGTGTATTTGATTAACGGTGTATTCCAACCGTATTATCACTCCTTTGTTATTATATTCATTGATGGTATCCTGGCGTACTCACGTAGCCAGGGGTAGCATACTCAGCATTTGAGGATGGTATTATAGGGATTCAGGGAGGATAAACTCTATGCAAAGTTCTCCAAGTGTGAATTTTGGCTCAGTTCAGTAGCATTCTTGGGACACGTGGTGTCTAGTGAAGGTATCCATGTGGTCAGAAGAGTGTGGGTTGAGCTTCCAGAAGCTCAAGATTTCTTTGACCTCAACTCCGGTGTTAGTATTGCCATCGGCTTCAGGTTCTTGTACCGCTTATTGTAATATCTCGAGGGCAGGCATTGGTTGTGTTCCAATGTAGGAGGGTAAAGCAACTGCATAATAGCTATGATCTTCAGAAGCGTATAGAGAGATCATGCAGGGGTATCTCCTGCGGGTTGTCCTAAGGTATGTGATCCTTATGTTGATCTGTAGTAAGTTCTCTTCTACCAATAAATGATGTATGTTGTAATTTGAATTTAGATCGCTTATGGGAGTTGGCACGACCATTACAATGGTGAATGCGAGATTTGCATACGATTTGAGGGTTAGATGGTTTGGGTCATATGAGCTTATGAAGGATTTAGTTGAATCTTACCACAGTATGGTGGCAGTGATAGCGTATGGGCATCATGAATTATTTTTTGTCTTGATCTTTGGCTTTGAGCCAAGTGGGGGAGTCAGTTAATGATAAGTTGATTACACAATTATGTGTTGTATTGGTTTCGGTTCGAGGTATATTGGTGAATCGGTTATGACCTGTAGAGGTGGGGTCTGGGAATGACTCGAGTAATGGAAATTCTTCGATACAGGTTGTAATGTACTTTACGGGTAAATGGACTTTATTGAATGATTGAGTTGTAATTGTAAGTGTAGAGTGTGCAGTGTATGAGTTGCCTGTTGCTTCAAATGTGTGGATTACTTTCCTAGTATGTGGTTTACAAATGGGGTCAAGTTGTTCTGTCTACTTGGTCAGTGTAATTGAGATTTGCGTAGAGTGGAGGACTCTCGAGAATGGTTCTGAGGGATTCAAGGTTATACATAAAAATTGGGAATCTTCAAGATGTGTATTTTTCTAGAAACTGAGATTTACGTGGAGGGCGTCAAGGCTTGTGGTGTCTTTACATTATCATGGATTCTATCTATCAGTATCAGGAAAGTGAAGGTAATGGTTTCAGATTTGTAGGAAGTCTCTTCAGAGTAAGTATTTTGAATGTGTCACTTTTGGGGATATTTGAGAGAGTATTCAGCGGCTTACGAGCCTTAAACAGTACGGTCCTATGCTCGGGTCTCGTGTGGCGAGTCTAGGTTGAGAATTGCGGTATTATGGCAAGGAGAAGTATCAATTCGAAGGTAAGTCAGAAGGAACTTAGATTAATAGGACAACTTGGTAGTAGGTCGGATCGGCATGGTAAGGGATATGATTAGTTCTTTGGGTGTTTATGAGGTAATGAGCTTTTACAGGTGTTTCTTAGTAATTCTCTTGGGATTTGGTGGCATGCCTAGCTTGGTTGATTTAGAAGGATTCAGTCCTGACGGTTTGGTGTTGTACAAATGGGATTCAGAGAGTTCTTGATGATTTCTACCACGGTTAGAGATGTATATCTTTCTACTGGGGTGAGGGGCATGTGATGTATAGCGATTTTGCTTCTAGATGGGATCAAATGGGAAGTTCTTGGCTAGTAGGGTACGTAATTGCTTGTGGCTTGGAAGGAATTATGAAGTTCCTAAATTTATCATAGGATGGCATGGTGTAGGAGGCATGTTGTCTAGGGTTGAGATTTGCATGTGTGAGGTCACGATTCAGATATGGAAGGAAGGCCATAAATTCTTAGGCAGCACGAGCAATTTCAAATGACTAGGTAGATGATATCACTAATTGGTGTGACTGGATGACGGTATACATTCAGAAAGGGCAATGTGTTTAGGGAAATGTGTTTGAGTAAGGGTGCTTCATTGGTGTTACGGCGCTCCCTTGTTGGATCGACTGCTGATATTCAAGGTTGCTTGGTGGAACGGAAGAATTTTAGGGGTATCCCTCGTGGAATGTTTGAGTGTCAGGGATGTGTTATATATTCGAGCGGTGGAGTGGAGATCAGAAATGGTAATTTGTGCGCTTCATGGGCTTTGAGACTGAGAGTTCTAATAGACAGATTTTTTGTGGTTGTGGACTGTGAGGGTGCAAGCAAAGCTAGTCAGATGTTAGTAAATACCATGATTTAGTCATTGTGAACCTTTAGAGAGTTATCTATCTGTGGTGGGTGACCAAAGTTGATTTAGGGTAATTCGTAGGACAGTATGGGTGTGTGTTCTGCACCGGGTCGGAATTATTGACTCCAAATTGCAATTGCTGAGGGATGTACCATTCGATTGTCATTGAGTTTATTCACATTTTGGTGATCTATGAGTTACCCTTCGTTGTTTCATGTAGTGGTGATTGTTAGTTATATGCATTTATGGTGCGAATTTATTTGGGCTTTATAGCGGGATTTGAGTAAGGTAAGTAATTGGGTATTGCGAGGTTGAGACGTATTGGTTATGTTCTTTCTGATTCGTGTGGCATGGAATCGTCCGATTCCCCCATGATTATGGCAATGTACTAGGAGTACTTGATGTCGAATTGCGCATGTTTCTCGATTTTGAGCAAGGTGGCTTGAAGTATTTCATGTGGACCAGCGTTTGGATGGGATCACGCATTGTAGTAGAGCTATGTAGAGTTATGATCCTTAGTGTCAGATTCGTGTGTCTTGATTTGATGATGTGTTCCAGGATCTTGGCATGGTGTTGTGATGGTACTTATTAATGGTAGGATGGTCCTTTCGTGTGGATTTTTTCTATGATTCAAGTTCGTGGGATATTGCTATTGAGCGCCCTAGTTGCACAGGTTATGACTTTGGATTGTATTGATGCGTCATGTCATCAGAGTGGTCGTGTTGGATGAGAAAAGGTCATTGGGTCTAGACTGAATACTACCAGAGTTGACTACAACATAATTGGAAGGATGATATCGGAAGATGTCTTAGAAATATGCTATAGTTCTTGTCGGAGAAAGGGGGAGCTCCATGACTGGCTGATCTGACAAGTGGTTGCTAGTTTCTACGTGTTTCTTTCATCATCGGCAGCATATGAAAGTGTTAGAGCGAGGCATGGGTTGATAAGAGGTTATGCACTAGTATTGAGTTATTTTGAGCAGCTATTGTGATTAGGCGTTATCTCTATGAATGTTTGAGCCATGTGGTATATTATTTGATTACATCTTGGGTTACGGATATGGCTTGATACAGCGTGTTCAGACTATTTCAGCTTATAGTTGTGGTATTTTGATCTCGTAAATTATTTCAGAAGTGGAAATTTGGTTATAAGGTTTATGGGTCAGGATGGATTTCGAAATTTCACCTATGTTGTGCTATTGGACCTACATGGGATAGGGTGACCTGAGATCACCCCGGGTATGTGCATGGTAGGTTACACGTCAATTTTTGGCAGTTTTTGGAACAACTTTGGGCATGTTCGAGAATGAACGTATGTTTAAGCGGGGGAGAATGTAACGACCTGGTCCGTCGTTCTGAGAGTTTAGCCCTTTTTCCCATATTATTGCTTCATTTTTGTAAGGTTCAGCTCTTGTGTGTTTTTTTGGGTTGGTTGGCCCGGGTTCGGAGTGGTCGTGGTGAGAATTGAGACACTTAGTCTCTTAAATTGGCCTAATAGTTCAAAAAGTCAACTGGGAGTTGTCTTATTGGTAAACGACCTCGGAATTTAGATTTTATGGTTCAGATAGCTTCGTTAGGTGATTTGGGACTTAGGAGTGTATTCGGAATGTGGTTTTGAGGTCTGGTGTAGAATTAGGCTTGAATTGGCGAAAGTTAGTTTTTGGCGATTTCTGGTCGGCAGTAGAGAATAGGCTATCGGGGTCGGAATGGAATTCGGAAAGTTGGAACAGGTTCGTAATGTCATTTTGGATATGTGTGCAAATTTTCATGTCAATCGAATGTGTTTTGGATAGAGTAAATTGTGAAGGAGGGGCCAGTGTTCTATGCGTTCACGAGCTTGGAGGTGCAAACAAGGAGAGTTGGGCAGGTTGATCATCGCGAACGGGGGGGATGGAGTGCATTCACTGAGACAAAAAGGTAGCTGAGGACCCAGGCCCATTAGCCTATACGTTCGCGGGGCCTGGGGTGAGTTCGCTAGGCTTGGTGTCGCTGTGCTTCGCGTTCACGGTCTTGAAGCAGCGTCCGCCTAGTGTAAATTAAGGGACTGTAGGGAATTGTTCTATGCGAATGCGGTCCTAGTGACGCGTTCGCGATGAGTAAATTTCTGGGAAGAAAGTTTAAGTTTAAAAAATGAGGGTTTTAGGCCATAACTCAAAAGACCATTAGAGAGCTCGGGAAAAGGAGGATTTGGAGGAGATTTTCAGTGGGATTCTTGAGGCAAGTGTTATTAAATCACATTTGAGTTAATATCATGATTTAGCCTTGATTTTTATCATGTAAATTGAGAAATTTAAAGTGGAAATTGGGGAAAATTGGGAGGATAATTTGGAAATTTCTTTTGATGATTTTAATGGACAATTGAGGTCGGATTTTGGTAAATTTGATATGGTTATACTCGTGAGGGAACGAGGATTCGAGGTTTGTGATTTTTATCAAGTTTCGAGACATGGGCCCGGGGGTCGGGTTTGGCCAATTTCAGGAATTGTGCCTAATTTTGATCGTTTTTGAATGGGTTTCGTCTCCCTGGCATATTTTGATGTTGTTAATCTGATTTTGTTAGACTCGGAGCATTTTGAAGCCGATTCGAGGGGCAAGAGTATCGCGGAGTAGCTTTCGGGACGGTTTGAGGTAAGCAATGATTATAAATCTTGTCCTGAGGGTATGAAATCCCGAACTTAGCATCTTCTTACTATTTTGGAGTGACGTGCACGCTGGATGTGGAGTGTGTGGCATGCACTGATGTGGGATTTGAACTTGGTTCTTCCCGAGGCAACTATTGAGGTGCGTAATTGCTTTTAAATCACATAATAAATAGCATTTTTATAATTTTTATATATTTGGGCTGTAAGCCATGTTTGGGGCCTTGTGCCGACTTGTTAGACCCCTTGGGGGCTATTTTCTGATTTTCCCTCACTGTATTGATTATGTTTTACACTCAGTCATACCATGTTAAACTGTTTTCGAAACTCAGACTTTCTTACATTGTTTTGTGATATGAATACTGTTTTGGGTTGAGTACCCCATTTTACTGATAGCCCGAGTGGCTTGTGAGAGGGTTCTGACTAAGTGAAGCCGAGAGCCTATGTTGTGAGGAGTATATAAATGGATCGGGATGCATGCCGCAACAATGTATAGATATATGGATTGGGCTGCACGTCGCAGCGAGATATGTTGGATCGGGCTGCACGCCACAACAAGATATATGGATCGGGCTGCACGCCGCAGCAAGATATATGGATCGGGCTGCACGCCACAACGATATTGGGTCGGGCTGCACGCAGCAACAATATAACACTTGGGATGTAGGAGCCCCTCCGGAGTCTGTACACCCCAAGTGAGCGCAGGTACCTACTGAGTGCGAGTGTCGAGTGACGAGCGATTGGGAGGCATGATTGATAGTGAGGTTGCCCAAGGGGCTGATACTGAGTGATTGTGAGGTATGCTGAGCGACTGATTCTGAGTGATGATTTGCCCGAGGGGCGGTTTATGACACTTGTTTTTCCTGAATAACTATTTATGATTCACTTCATCTTTTTCACTGAATCTTCTTGGGCATTTTTTTGAAATCATTGGAAGTCATACTTCTCAAAGGATTTTACTGAAATTGGATCTTAAAGCGTATTGACTAAATGTATACACTGTCGAGAATAAAGATTTTACTTATTGTGATTTGATGATTTGCTCCTATGTGTTTCTTACTGTTCAGACTTGATTTATTTTCATTACTACTGAGTTGGCATACTCACCGTTACTCTCTGCACCTCTGTGTGCAGATTCAGGTGCTGGTACCGAGTGCTAGTATTTTTATTATGTGTGGAGCCGGAGTTGGGACATCGAGGTAGTTGTTCAGCGTTCACAACATCTCTGCTTCCCTTCCCTTCCTTGTTTTGTATTAGTTTCCTTGTTCCGAGATTTATGTATTATGATAGTAGAATTCTTAGTACTACTCTTAGATGCTCATGACATGTTGACTCCAGGTCTTGGGGATAGTTGTTAGATTGTTTATCTCGTTTGGTTTTGTTTAGAAATTTGGAAATTTATAAATACTTATGAAATGTTGAAAATGATTTGGATATTTTGAAAATAATATGTCAATGTGTGACTGCTGGCTAGCCTATTCCCACGATAGGCGTCCTCACGGCTGGTTTAGGATTTGGGGTCGTGACAAAGAGTTCCTCAGTGACAAAGGCAGAAACACCTTAGCAATGGGGAGAGAACGCCTAGGCCCACCAAAGCCGCCGTATCCTGCTCTTAACATCAACATGATTATTGGAGGTTGTGAAGACACTTCCATCAATGGCATCAAATTCACCTCCACTCACAAACTCAAGAGATCAATCACCCACAAATGGTATGACGACGTCGAAGAGAGTATCATCTTCGAAAAGTCAGATGTCGACGACTTGACTTTCCCTCACAATGATGCACTTGTTATTACTTTACTCATTTTTGATACTGACATTATAAGGATTATGGTGGATGACAGAAGCGGAGCGTGCATTATCCATCCTCGAGTCCTCGTACAGATGCGAATCAAAAGAGAGATAGTGCCGGGCTGCATCGCACTAACTGATTTTAATGATGCAGTTGAACGAACTACAAGAAAAATCGAACTCCCCGTCCCCGTCGATAGGGTGACGCTAGAGACCACATTCCACATCATGGACTAGTACACGAAGTACAACACTATCGTAGGTCGACCATGGATAAACCCCATGAAAACAATTCCCTCCAGCCTGTACTAAGTGATAAAATTCCCAACCCCTGGGGAATATTCAGCATACAAGGGGAACAATGCATATCCAGGGAATGCTATCACATTTCCCTGGCCAATACGACTACTCAACAAAAGAAAGAAAAAGAAAAAGAAGCATAACAATTTATAGGATCAAGGTCCCTTCTGGTCAAAGCCGAGGAGACCATCACAGACCCAAAAATGGTCGAAGCTCCAGGATCAGCCATAGAGGATCTTGATCCCGTACAACTAGATCTAACCGACCCCACCAAAAAGGCCTACATAGGCTGCAGACTCAAAGACCCAGGTAAGTTTAGTCAAATACTATTAGTTAATGCAGATTCATTCACTTTTAGCCATGCAGATATGCCAGGTATCCCCAAATAGATATCCACACACAAGTTAAACGTCGACCCCTATTACCCTCCAGTAAGGCAGGTTCGACGAAAGTTCAACCCCGCCAACAACGTGACCATCCACGAGGAAGTTGAGAAATTATTGGTCAATGGCTTTATTAGTGAGTCGAAGTACCCAAGTGGATTTCTAATGTTGTAATGGTCAAAAAGAACAGGAGTGGAGAATGTGCATGGACTTCACCGATCGAACAAAGCTTGAGCTTCCTGGACACTTACTTGGGCTACAACAATATGCTTATGGAAGAGGATGACTAGGAGAAAATGTTCATCACTTGCAGGGGAACATATTGCTACAAGGTCATGCCATTTGGGTTAAGTTTCTCGGTATCAAAGGTTGGTCATAAAGATGTTCAAAAGCTTGCTCGGTAAAACCCTAGAAGTATAAATCGACGACATGTTATTCAAATCCTTGATGGCCGATGATCATATTGACCATCTAAAAGAAGAATTCAAAATATTAAGGAAATAAGGGATGAAACTGAATCTCAAGAAATGTGCATTTGGCGTGACTTCAGGTAATCTTTTGGGTTTTCTGGTATCACAATATGAAATTGAGGTCCACCCAAATCTGATCAAGTCTATCAACAGGATATCAGAACACCTAACCACAAAGAAACAAGTCCAAAGATTGACGGGTCAAATCGTCGCCCTTTTCGTACTTATCTCAAGGCCGTCCAACATGTGCCACAAATTCTTCAACGTACTCAGAAAAGACAACGACCTTGAATGGACGCCCAAATGCAAACAAGCGCTGAAGGAACTCAAGGTATACTTGTTAAATCCGCCCTTGCTCTCATACCCTAAGCCCGAAGAACGTCTCCTCGTCTACCTCACCGTTTCAGAGGTAGCGGTAAGTGTGGTCCTTGTTTGGGAAGACAAAGGTACCGCAATCTCAAATTTACTATATTAGTAAAACACTTTTCAATGCAGAGATGAGATACCCTCACCTCGAGTAATTTACCCTAGCCCATGTTGTAGCTTCAAGAAAGCTCAGACCGTACTTTCAATGCCATCCAATCCCGCTCATCACCATATTTCCTTTGAGAAACATACTACACAAACTCGAACTATCAGGGAGGCTGGCCGAATGGGAAATAGAGCTAAGTGAACATGACATCATTTATCTGCCTCGCACAACCATAATATCACAAGTCCTCGCCGAATTTGTCGTGGAATTTAGAGCCAAGGTAATGACTGAGGCTGAAAAGGAAGCCATGCGAGCTTCAGGCCTAATGCAAGACCTTTGGGTCGTGCACACCGACGACGCATCAAATATATGCGAGTTGAGACTGGGAATCGTGCTCAAAGTCCTCACTGGAAAAATAATTCGCCAATCTATAATGTTCCCAGTTATGACTAATAATGAGGCCAATTATGAGGAAATAATTGCAGGACTAATGTTAGCACTAGAATACATTGCAAGCACCTAAAACCATGTTGCGACTCCTAGCTCGTAGTCAACCAAGTCACTGGGACTTTCCATGTCAAAAAGCAGAGATTACTGAATTACCAAACCGAGATCTGCAAACTATTGTCCAAGCTTGATTAATGTTAGCTCGACCAGATTCCACGAACTCAGAACGTCGAGGCAGATGACTTCGCAAAATTGGTCGCCACAACAAAAACTGTGGCATATCAAAAGAATACTATCAACTCTGTACCATCCAGCCGGCAAGGGGCAAGAAGAATCCTCCAACAAGTTGATTTTGAACATCCTGAAGAAAAGTGTCACGACCCAAACCGATGGGCCGCGACAGGCACCCGGTACCTTACTCAACCGAGTACCAACATAACGTATATTTTCATGTCATACTATCATAGATAACTGAGCCAAAAGGCTGCCGTGAGATAAGTAGAATACAACATGTGATACCAACTTATACATAAGAAATACGGGCCTATAAGACCAAAATAACCACTCTTACACTGAACGTAGGCCGACAAGGCCATACAATATTTTACGTACATGATATCTATCTACAAGCCTCTAAGAATACATAATTTTTATAAAGGTCGGGATAGAGTCCCGCCATACCAAACAAAACACGTCTAAATCTTACTAACCAAACACGCAACTCCAAAGCAAATGGAGCGCACCAACATCTTCCACTGAGCTGATAGCTTACTTGGAGGTCTCATAACCTGTCTATCGGGACCTGCGGGCATGAAACACAGCATCCCCAGGCAAAGAGACATTAGTACAAATAATGTACCGAGTATGTAAGGAATGAAAATCAGTAAACAATAGACATGAGAGAAACATGGAGTAAAAGACTCAACATGAATATCTGAATATCTCTGTGAATCATTAATATGTATAATGCCATGCATATGTGTATAAATGTCATGCCGTGCATAGGTACATGTGTTCGTAACATCATCAAGCCTCTGAGGGTATCCCATCATATCATCTCGAACACTGTGGGCAAAATCATCAACGTGTACCAGCTGATCAGGTGGTGGTGCGTATATAACGTCGTAAGCTTTTCCCATGTCCCATATACATATATACGCATATATAACGCCATTTGGTCATGGGTCAGTGTAAATGAATGCAATTCATGATTAGTATGTCAATAAAATCCGTTGGAGTGTCATAAGATCATTTTGCCTCTGATTAATACCATGAAATAGACTTTATCAACTTACGTATTTTTTGAGACCCATGAATAGACGATAGAATAATAAGACTTATGGGAGAATAAGAATATACACATATCTAGCATTTCTACGAATATAATAATTTATGGAAGTTGTGCATTTGCTCGTTTTGCTTGTGTCGTATAGATCATGCCAAAAAGAAAGAAGTGATAGCCTTAACATACCTGAACCGATTATCTTGACAATCCCTTTAACACCGTTGATTGTGATAATGCGTAATGGCGGATCGATGTAGGGAAGAATTCGTATGATATTTTTTGAGAAAGATTTCACCGTACTCCCTTCGAATCGTAAAACCCCGTTGCTATAATATCACGTAGTCTCGTATTATTTTTTGTAGCAAAGTCACGTTGATAGAATTTTAAATGAGTTGCTGAAGCTTCTATCTTCATTGTAGAGATTCAAAGAATGAATTTTGAAAGGTGAAAACCTTTGGGAGTGGCCTTACTTTGTGGCTTAGTTGGCCACCCAACTTTCTTGAAATTCCACCTTGAAGAATGACTTGATAGTCATATGTTATGACTTTGTGGGCTGCCACATTTGGAACGGTCAATTCTTATCCAACAATGTATTAATTAATTTCTTAATTAATTTGCTAATACCCCATTAACCAATAATTAACTAATTATTCACATAATTAAGAATTATTTCAATTTACTTCAAATACTACTTACTTTTAATACACTTTATACACCTTACTATCATGGACATGTGGTACCTTGTATGGTACTAGTTCATAAACATCGGGTATTATAGCTCGGACCGTATTTTATCCCAAAATGTCAAACCTTGACGAAATTCATTTGCTTCGATTTGATTACCCTCTCACCTTCACGAATTTATTTATCACTTGTTTGAAATAACATAATACTTATAACCTCAAAAATAATCTCATTCCCCAGCTTATATCAATTTACTCATGGTATACTTTCATGTACGAAGACATGGGGTGTAACAAAAAGACTCGAAGATGCTAAGGGACTGTGGCCAGAGACACTCTCGGGAGTTTTGTGGACACATATGACGACCCCAAAAACAAGCACGGGGGAAACACCTCACTCCTTTGTCTATGGGTCAGAAGCAGTCATACCGGTCGAAGTAGGAGAACCCGATCTAAGGTACACCAATGAAAATGGCAATGACAATGACAAGAACAGAAAAAAGGATATCGATGAAATCGAAGAAAAGAGAGCATGGCCTATATAAGAATGGTCACATGGAAACAACGAGCAAAATTATACTAAAACAAAAAGGCCAAGGTACGGATACTCAAGGTCGGGGACTACATGCTCAAAGCTAAGACCCAAGCGAGAAGAGATCCATGAGAAGGCAAATTAGGAGCCAATTGGGATGGACCGTACAAAATCATAGGCCAAACAGACAATGGATCTTTCCAACTGTAAACATTGGAAGGAAAGCTACTACCTAACAATTGGAACATCAACCACCTAAGGTAATTCAACTTCTGAAAAACAAGGAATGCCTCGTATTTGTACTCTTTTTTCCTCACTTGAGTTTTGTCCCACTGGGTTTTCTCAAGGAGGTTTTCAATGAGGCAACTGACGGGATATTTTGAGATGGGGTATGTGAGAACGACCACATTTCATTGCCCGACACCTCAAGAATCTCCAAGTCGAATAGTGAAGGGACCATATATACTGGGATTGGGACTGGGATTGGTACGCCAGTCAACATCCAAAACTTGTAATTTTCTCCAAAAATGCCTCATGGAGAAATGATGTGATCAATACAATGCTATTGAAATGAGCGAGATACCCTTTTATTGAAACTTCTCTCCTAATTCTCCCTACTAAGAGGTATATTCGACTAGCTTGAAAAAAAGTCCTCAACGAAGAGGTATGTTCGACTAGCTCGAACAAAACTCTCGGCCGTGGCCACGTCTCAACAAAGAGGTTTGCTCGAGCTATCAACTAAGACGTATGTTCTACTAGCTCGAACAAAACCCTTCGACCCTTAGCCACATCTTAACTAAAAGGTACATTCGACTAGCTCAAACAAAACCCTTTGGCTCTTGTCCATATCTTAACTAAAAGGTATGTTTGACCAGTTCAAACAAAACCCTTCAGTGCCTAGATACATGTTGACTAAGAGGTACGTTCGACCAGTTCAACCAAAACCCTTCGGCCCTTAGCCGCACCTTAACTAAGAGGTACATTTGACCATCTCGAACAAAACTTTTTGGCCCCTGGCTACGTTTAACTAATAAAGACATGCATTCGACCAGTTCAAAAAAAACTCCTCGGCCTCTGTCCAAGTCTTCACTAAGAGGTATGTTCGACCAACTCGAATATAAACCCCTCAGCCTATGTCCACTCCACACTTACACAAAATAAATTTTGTCAATACACTTGAGTAAAACTTTCCAGCCCTATGACCATCGCAACCCTGAGGGAAACAACAAAGGGAAGAAGCGCATATTCAAAGTACACAACCATATAAACAAAAAATATGCAAGTATCTGAAAGGTGTGTATAAAAAAAAATCCAACATTGATATTTAGATAAGAGTATTTACAAAGGCATATGAAGAGGCTAACTAAAAAGAGAAGATGAAAAAAATACAAAAAGTAAAAAAATAAGGGCAGAACGTCTAATTACCGTTATCCCCTTGATCTCCACCATCCTCTTCACCCTCGCCTCAGATATAAATAGAGTTGCACTAGGAGTTGTTTTTAAGCTAGAGGAGCCCTTCTTTATCATCATCCTCTACATCAGACTGAGGTTTGTTGGGGTCGTAACCATAAACCAGGCGAGCTTCACGAGCTTTAACTCGAGCTTCCTCCATTTTTGTTTTGTCAACGAAGCCCTTCTTGCCCAACCCTCGAACCACCTCCACTCAAGCCTGGCCGAAAACTCAAAGGCATGAGAAGTGGAGGGCCATTCGAGCACTCTAGCCTTCTCACGCTCCGCAATAGAAATTCACTCATGTAGCTCGACATTATCTCTCTCCAGCTCACTGATCCTCTCCTCGAGCCAAGCCTATTTAGCATTGGATGTCGACTGACAAGTGGTGATTTTGACTGCTTATTAGCACCTTTTAGCTTTTATTTTAGTCCGGAAGTATTGAATTGTGTTTCTGAAACTAATGAAATTGTGAAAATTGCAGGAATGCTAGAAGTTTGGTCTATCAAGATGAAATTCGACTGAAAAAAAGGAGTGTTCCGAAGCACAAGGCAATAAAGTGCGCAGAAGCACAAATGTGATGTTCGCAGAATTCCATTTACAACCGCAAACTAAGAAGCAAAATTCAACAGAACTTTCAGCAATGTACGGACCGCACATTAATTGTGCGGCCACAGAACAAGGCTTTTACTGACAAAGATGCAAAGTTCAGAGAATATGCAAGAAGACCAAGTCCTGAAACCTTTGTGAAATACGGACTGAACAAGAATTGTACGGCCGTAGAAGTTTGCCTCATGGCCGCAGTCCAGAAATGTGCGGCCGCATAAGCTCCCGAGATGCATTTTGATCCGCTCACTTTTGCGAGGCTGCTTCTGCGACCAAGAATTCGCATAAGTGAATTCACCGGCAGTCAAATTTCCAGCAAACTCCAAATGTCCAAAATTCAATCCGTTAACCTTCCGAAATCCAGCTAAGACCCACAGAACCTTAACCAAATATACCAACATGTCCCAAAATACCATAGAAACTTAGTCAAGGCCTAAAACCATGTCAAAATTACGGATCGCGTCTCAAATTGAATTATGAGTTTATGAACTTTCCAAATTCTAAAATTTGCGCCGAAACATATCAAATCAATCCGGAATGACTTCTAATTTTGTATACGAGTCATAAATGACATAATAGACATGTTCCAATTTCTGGAATCAAAATCCGACCCCGTTATCAACAAATCAACCTTCGGCCAAACTTATAAATATTTTAAAACTTCAATTTTTCCAATTTTCACCAAAATGCGCCAAATTGTTCTATTGACTTCGAAATCCAAATCCGGGCGTACTCCTAAGATCGAAATCAACATACAAAGTTATTGGAATCATAAAAATTCCATTCTGGAGTCGTTTGCTCAAAAGTCAAACTTTGATCAACTCGTTTCATTTAAGCTTCAAAAATAAGAATTGTTTTTTCAATTTAATTTTGAATCTCACAAAAACCAAACTCGACTGCACACACAAGTCATAATGCATATTACAAAGTTTCTCGGGACCTCAAATCGCTGAATGGGACGTTAATTCTCAAAATGACAAGTCGGGTCATTACAGTAGTGTCATCTTGAGAATTTATTTTTCTTTTTCTCGTATTTGGATCCTTAGAACCATGGCTGCCACGCTTTAGGCGTGTTTTTGAATCATTATCTATGACACTAAAAGATTATCCCACATGTACATTGATGCGAGACTAAATTGCATAGTTTAACATGTGATATACTTTACATTTTATGCGCATTAATGATAAAATTATACTTGTTATGTGCTTAATGGAGTTATTTCATGTGTAGGTGAAGTGGAGATGGAAACGGAGCTAAAAAGATACAAATACGTCAAAAAATACGCGAAAAGAGACACCCGGGCGATGGCCGGGCGACAGAGCCAAACACACTGACCTTGCCTGGCGTTAGCCAGGCGTTTGGGCTGAAACGCCAGCCCTACCCTGGCGTTAGCCAGGCGTTTGGGCTGAAACGCCAGCCCTGGCCTGGCGTTAGCCAGGCGTTTGGGTCCAAACGCCAGGTCCCCAGTTCGGCCAGAAACCGAGTTTTGACGGGTTTAAGTGTTTTCTAATTGAAATAGAAGTCTCCTACACGGTTAGGGTTCACCCTAAACCTATAAATAGACTCCTAAAACACAACTAAAAGGGAGAGATTCACAGGGATAGACAGAGATTCGAGTTTAGAGTGAATCCAAGCCAAAACATCACTTTGTACATATTTTCTTCCCTGCTTTGTAGTTTAATTATGCTAGTTGTTTTAGATTTTATTCTTATGAATTTGTTTAGCTAATTTCGTGTGGAACCCGTTGGGGAATAAACTTCTTGTGATATTAATATAGTTTTGATTGGTTGATTAAACTCTATTTGTTCAACTACGTTCTTGTTGTAGTTGATTGAAGGGCCCTCAATTAGCTGTGCCTATTTATTATGTATCTACTTGAGAGAGAGTGCATATTTAGGTAATTGTTTGAACAACACCACTCCCAGAGTATAGACGAAAGTCATAACCGAGGGTTTAGAGGTTGGATTAGAGATAACGATACTTCGGGTGCAATCTAAGTGAACTGTAATGCAATCTAGCTAGCGTAACTTGAGAGAGTGCGTCTAGTAAATTATCATAATTACTTGAGAGAGATTTATGGTAGATAGAG
>ML385367.1:5046-73076 GCA_005239525.1 Nicotiana knightiana | reverse complement strand
AACATCAGGTGACAGCTGAGTACTAATTTAAACAGCCTGCTTGATACGTCAATTCCCTGTGGGATCGACTCTGGGCAAAATACCCCAGGATTATATTTGCAACGCCCGCTTAGTCTTCTACAAGACATAGTTGAGCGTGATCATACATCAATACAGATTGGAACATTCTGTGTAGGGATATGTGATTTTGTTATCCTTTTAAGATCTATAAATGTGTATGACATTTGATTTGCTATTCTCTACAAATGAATAATATTTTGCACCTCTTTGTCACAAATAGAGGCACGTGAATCAAGATGAGACAATGATGGATTTTTCCACAAAATTTCTCATTCGGTTTCACCATTTTCTCCCCTTAATTTTGGGAAAAGTGTCTCATCGAATCGACAGTCTGCAAATCAAATAGTGAACAAATACCCCATTAGTGTTTCGAGGTAGAAAATAATGGAGGGAGATTCAAACCCAACATATATTACTAATCTTCTTTGGGGGATCCATTTTGGTGCGATATACCGGTGCTACAAACACATATACTGCACATTCAAAAATTCTTAAATTGAATATATTAGGTTCATGGACCAAAACTAACTACAACGGGGAATATATATGATAATTTTTTGGTTTAAGATGAACTAGCATTGCTTCATGAAAAATGGCGTGATCCCAAATAGAAGTGGGCAACCTCGTTTTCATGAGTAACGGTCTTGCTATCAATTGCAGATATTTAATTAAAGACTCTGCAAAGCCATTTTGAGGGTGAACATGAGATACATTATGTTCCACTTTTATCCAAATTGATAATAAATAATCATTAAATGCTTGGGATAAAAACTCAGCAGCATTATCAAGTCGAATAGACTTAACTGGATTATCGGGAAACTATAACGACCCAACCGGTCGTTTTGAGATATTTCACTTCGCTCAGTATTTTACGGGAATGAGTAGCTCCATATGATATATTATGACTTATGTGAATCATCGGTTTTTGGTTTTCAGGTTAATCGTAATTGGTTTGGAAGAATGAATTTCGTTGTTGAAGCTTTAAGTTGAAAGAGTTGACTAAGTTTGACTTTTTGTGAAGTTGACCCCGGAATGGAGTTATGATGATTTTGTTAGGTCCGGATGGTGATTTTGGACTTGGGCATGTGCTCATATTTTCATTTGGATGTTTTAAAAAGGTTTCGGCTCAAATTGGCTAAAATTAGAAATTTGAAGGTTTGAAAAGTTTATAAGTTTGACTGGAAGTTGACTTTGAGGATATCAGATTTGTATTTTGGTTTCGGGAATTTGAATAGCTTCATTATGTCATGTGAGACTTGTGTGCAAAATTTAGGTTCATTCCGGGTTGATTTGATATGTTTCAGCGCGAGTTTTTGGAAGTCGAAAGTTCGAAAGTTCATTAAGTTTGATTTGAGGTGCGTTTCACTATTTCAATGTTGTTATGCGTTATTTGAGGCCCTGAGTAAGTCTGTGTTATGTTATGGGACTTGTTGGTGTGTTCGTACATGGTCCCGAGGGGCTCGGGTAAGTTTCAGATAGGTTTGGGTTGTGTTGTGCCCGTTTTTCCTATGTTTCGACGTCCTTTCTTCAAGCATAAAATGGTACTACATTGAAGAAATGAGCTCCGATTTATGTTTTGATTGAAGCATTATGTAACGACCCGACCGATCGTTTTGAGCTCTAGCGCTTCGTTCAGCAGCTTGAAGTCGTGAGCAGCTCCATTTCAGGTATTATGACTTGTAGGTGTGGTTAGAATTGAATTTCGGAAAGTTTAGAGTTGGTTTGGAAAGAAAATTCTCATTTCAGAAGCCTTAAGTTGGAGAAATTTATCTAAGATTGGAATTTTGAGTAAACGACCTCCGAATCAGGATTTTAAGGTTCTTGCAGGTTCGTATGATGATTTCGAACTTGGGCATATGTCAAGATTGGGTTTTGGATAACCCAGGAACGTTTCGGCGTATATTGTGGAAGTCAAAATTTTTGAAGAAATTTCCTAAGTTTGGCTTGAAGCGCATTTCAGTGATATTGATGTCCGTTGGGATTCCGAGTCTGGGAGTAGCTTCGTATGGTGATTCTAGAGTTGGGAGCGCGATCGGAAGTGAATTCGTATGTCCGTAGGTTATTTTGAAGTCATTTGGCTAAAGATAAAAATTGAAGGTTTTTGAGAAATCCGACCGGAAGTGGAAATTTTTATATTTGGGTCGGAATGCGATTTCGAAAGTTGGAGCAGGTCCATAATGTCGAATATGAATTGTGTGCGAAATTTGGGGTCAATCGAAAGTGATTTGACGGGCTTCGGCATCAGAGGTGGAAGTTTGAAATTTCAAGTTCATTAAGTTTGTATTTTGGTGCAATTCGTGATTTCGGCGTTGTTTGATGTGATTTGAGGCCTCGAAAAAGTTCGTGGGATGTTATGGGACTGAGTCGTGTGATTGGACGTGGTTCTGGGGGCCTCAGGTGTGTTTCGGGGTGGTTTCAGACCATTTTCCCCTACCCGCTGCTGCTGTTTGCTGGTGTCAATGGTAAGCTATGCGATCGCGGCCCATAGTGTGCGATCACGAAGAAGAAATGAGAGGGGGTGGAATTTTGGCCTGTGCGATCGCACTTGGAGGTATGCAATCGCATAGAAGAGAATTTTGGGGGCTGCTGCATTGGTCTATGCAATCACAGGTGTATTTATGGGATCACACAGAAGGAAAAGTTGGGGCTGCAAATATTGGCTTATGCGATCGCACCTATTGGCATGCAAACGCACAGAAGGGAATTTTGGTTTGGCTGCGATTGCATAGAAAGGCAGAACTAGGCAGACTATCTTTTAAACGGGATTTTGGCCATTTCCTTCATTTGTTTCATTTATGTGGGCGATTTTGAGGAGTTCAAGAGGGGTTTTCCACCAAGCATCACTAGTTTTTGGGCGTTGTGCATCAATTGGAGTAGTCGGAAGGGTTTGGAAGTCGGTTATGGAATTTCGGAGTAAGGTAAGTCTCCTTTCTAACTTTGTGAGGGGGAATTGTCCCCCTAGGTGAACTAATTAAGTATGTGCTATTATCTTCTGGGGCTACGTAAGCACGTGGTGATGGGAGTCCATGCGTAGCTACTATTATGCCATGTCAGGGTAGTCTAGGACCCACTAGCATGCCTTACGTGTTGTACATGTGATGCTGCCACTAATATTAGGCTGTTAATGCTATTGAATCGGTAATTGATTTCCTAAGAAGACTAGATTGTACCTTTCATAATTATTTAGAAAGAGAATTGATTTCTCCGTGGATAATTGTATACCTGATAAGGTTATATTGTTGAATATTATTAAACTTGGCAAATGAGTTTCAAAACAAAGATTTAAAACCTATTTTTGATGTTCCTTTAAGAAGAATTTTATTACTTTTCTGAGTAACTGTTTTCTTGATAAAAATACGGATTTATTATATGAATATGTGTACATACCAGCACCCGAGTCGTAGGTATGATTCCCGAGCAGGCTAGCCTTATTATTTTTATGTTGACCACGTCACAATGTCGATTCGCGAGCGGGAGAAAATAGATGCATCTATGGTTCGAGCTGTTCGACCCTTCGGCAGTGCACAATTTATTATTGTTGGTCCGCGCCATTCGACCCTCAGCATTGCTTGCGCATGATATTTACTGCGTATTTGCTGTGATTTTGCCTCATTACTGGCCTGTAATTTTAAGTTGTCAACTGAAATGACAGAGATTTAAAGTTATTAAAATTTTGGAAGAAGTTGTTCTTTCCTGTTGATTTTTTTATTTGATTAAATCACCCGTGTTGATTAATTGTTATTAATATGACGAAGATTTAAAGTGTTAAATATGGAAGGAGTTGATGTTATTTATTCCTGATTTTAATAAATCGCCTATGATAATCATGCTTAGTGTCATACTTGAATATACTAAACTGACCACTAGCAAGTGTCTAATTCGAACACTCGTCACTACCTCTCTGAAGTTAGGCGGGCGACTTACTGAGTACACGTTGTTTTCGTACTCATGCTACACTTGCTATGAATTTTTATTGCACAGGTACCTTCATAGCGATGTGGCTGGTTTGGAGACTTAGGCGAGCTGCATCATCTGGAGGCGACCCGCAGCTGACGTAGTCTCCCTTGTATTGTATTTATTTCCATTTTAATTTCCTTGTCCACTTGTATTTTGGACAAGCTTTGTAGAAATTGCTCATGTACTTGTGACAATGGGTTCTGGGATGTGTTTGGGAATTTATTTGCTAGAATGGAATATTTAAACCATCATATTTACTTAACGGATTTTTATTCAATTATTATATAATAAAGCAAAAGATAATGATTTCAAAAATGCAAAAATAGGAAATATAACGTTACTATTTAATGATTGGCTTGCTTGACAATGGTGTGCGGCGCTATCATGACCTTATGGATTTCAGGTCGTGACAACATGGTATCGGAGCACTAAGTTCCCTTAGGGGTCACGAGTTATGAGCGAGTCCAGTAGAGTCTTGCGGATCGGTATGGAGACGTCTGTACTTATCTTTGAGAGGCTATAGGGTTGTTAGGAGTACTACCCTTTTTGATTCCTCATCGTGCGATTTGATTCCCTTAAGGCTTATGCCTAAGTTTATTCCTACTCAGTCTTACGCGTCGCGAAGAGCTTGCTATGAATTGGGAATTTGAGGAATTGAAATGGTGCTACTGATATTATGCGAGATATTTTCCATCTGTAATTGGTTGGGGGCTGTTGTTATGGCCCTGCAGAAGGATAATATGTTGTTTAACCTCAGTAGCTGTGTTTCTGAGAGTCTTGGGGTTATTCTCAGGTTGTGATGATGTTTACAATGGGTTATCACGCGATGTCGATATGATGGTAGAACGCTTGCCCATATGTTGAGTCCTGATGAATGGTTTGAAGGGAGGTCTTCTCAAAGTGTGATTTCAAGATTTTGGTATTTTAGTTCCGGCGGAGGAAAGGGAATTGGACAATGAATGTTCAAGTCTGCGGGAAATAAAGTAATAAGATTTGGTGTTATCAAGCGAGGTGGAGACTTCACCTGTGATGTGATGTCGTCGTCACTGATAGAATGAAATATGTTAGGTTTGTCGGTGTTATGGCTTCTTCGGTTGCATAGGGTCAGAGTATTGAAGAAGCGGCTGTCAAAGAATGACATTGAATTGAGGCTAGGCGGTGGTTCAATTTCTAGGAAGCTAGGTGTAAGAAGCGGAAGTCGAGCAGTCGCAAAGTGGGGGAGCGGTAGCATAGCTTGGAATTAGAATATATTGTCGCGCATTTAATGGATGTCCATGAGGAGCGGACAGACTAGTAAAGTCGGTAAATGTAACAGGGCGTAGGATGGGGTATTGATGTCGCAGAGAGTGTGCATTTTAGCGTCGTTGGAAGGTGTCCGTTGGTGATTTCCACAGGTGGGTTATCTCATGTGAATAGGTTAGCGGTGGCATGGTTGGCAAGTTTCTGCGGGTGATTCTTGTGGATTCGGTAGGAGGCAGAATGTGTGAACGATGCTAGAGAATTTGAGTATTTAGGGAGTGCTAACAAGAGAATTTGGAAGAATTGGACAGACTGGTTGAGCAAGATCATGTTAACAAAAGAGAAAGGATCTCAGCAGGGTCTAGAGTGGTGCACGGAGTAGCTTCGGGCTAAGTGGGGGAGTCCCACCACCCGCAGTTGGGTTGCAGGATTGTGTTATCATAGGGTTGCGGATTGTCGGCGTGTTGTCAAGTTATTTTAGCTAAGGGGAAATGAGTAAATGGTGATCGTGCGTGGGATTTGATAAATGTGTGCAAAACTTGGCCCTGTTGGATCAGGGTTAGGCTTCGAAAGATTTCAGAATTTATGCTTAAGGCATAGGCGATTTGTAAGGGTAGTGACTCAGTCACGTATTTCATTGAAAAAGGTGTTCATGTGCTAGGAGAGCCTTGGAGTTGATTGTATTCGGGACTAGTCAGAGTGGGTGACTCTCAATAGCGGTCCTAGTTAATTAAAAGTTAAGAATACATGGTTTAAGGGTTTCAGGCGGCAGTGTGATCGAGAATCGAGCTTTTGCAGAGTAATTTCTGAGAAAAAGGAAGATGGTTGGGGTGTTCTATGTTATTTTCAGCATGCAGGATAGTATTGGAGAAGTGCGAGAAATAAACTCCGGCTTGTAGAAAGATTATCAGGAGGGTACGAGACGGTTTATGGGATTTAGGCAGCACGGTCTCGTGAATCGAGGTCACTGGGGATGAGTGAGGGCTGAGTTGCTACGAGTTGGAGGAAGTTACTATCATTTCTGAGGCACTTAAGAATGATTAAAAGAGGATATATTGATTAGCCATGGTTAGAATGGCACATGTACGGCAGTGATCAATTCCTTCGATGTGATTAAGTTATGCATGTGGTTTGTGCCGGTGTATGCGAGGCATGTCAGCCGTCGAAATAGATTTTTATTTGGAAGCATTCAAGTATTATGGCCTGTCAGGTGTAGGCGGATCCCGGAAGGGTTATGGTGGTTCAGACCAATACTTAAGGATTTGCATGTATGGTGATTGTGGGAATGAACTCGTGTTTTGTGGTGGTTCTCTTGAATTGAGGTAAGTAAAAGGCTTCTATATGATGAAGTGTTCACCCTATTAGTGGTTCAGAAGTTATGATGGAATTCTTGCGCTATCCCATATTGGCATGTTAGGTGCGGTAAGCAGTATGTAACTGGAAGTAAGGAATGGGGGTTGCGGTTCGGTGTTGACAAGGATGTCATGAGCTCGGATGAGCAAGAATAAGGGATTTGAATGTTTAGAGTAAGCTGGTGTTGTCTTCAGGGTCACCTGAGATCGGTGTTTGCTGAAAGAGGCTTTGCATCCTAGTTATGGGTTCTTAATTTGTTTTTTAGCGTTAGTGTGGCCAGTGGTGGATGTGCAGGCTTGCTATCTGGTGTGGAAGGTCATGGGAGCATAACCACGAGAAGATTTTATAAGTGTGACATGCAGCCACTTAATGTATTGAAGATTTTGACCGAGTATAAAGAAGTGCGATATTGATTATTTGAGAATTTATGCCTGGAAGGCCTTTAGTTCATTTGGTTGTGGATTGTGGGGTGTTTCTCCCAGCTATGATGGTTGTTCTCGCGTATTATGAGAGAAAGTGGGTTAAAATGGACCCAGGTAAAGCTATTAGCTTTGTTTGGTGCGAGCAAGGTAANATTTATCATGTTCGAGTTGTGGCCTATTGGCGCGATGTGGTATCATGTGAGACTGTTGGTCATGTTTGGGGTGATTTGTTGTCTGAGCAGTTCATACTGGGTGAGACGAGATGATCGGATCAGGGATTTAGTGCGATAAGGTTATGTGAAGTGTATATTAAAGAACAAATACCATAATTCGGTTCATAATGAGGTGATGATTCTAGTCAAGATGAGATATTCAATGATTTGTTAACTTTGCAGTAAGGTATGAATTTCTACACATCTCCCCCGTTGTGGTGGTATCGTCAGCATTATAGCAGGATGTATGTATATTTGTTCTGAGGTGCATCAGGAGCATCAAATTCATGAAATTTTGGCCATTAAGGTTTAGGGAACGTCATTGTGGTTAGATGATGAATTTTGCGGTGCATGGTGCTAATTCAGCAAAGGTATGCAGTCATGTTCTGTTATATCGTGTGGTAGTTGATACACTGTTCATATATTGGAACTAGGCCTGGCAGAGAAATTTTCAGGTATTGGAATTGGATTCTGAGCTTATTATATGGATAAAAGAGGAAATCTTCAGATTTGTTCAAGCTAACGTACTCAGCTACGTTGTGGTAGCACGGGCAGGTACGCGACGTGGTAAATAGTGATTTCTGATAACTCCAGAGCAGTTCTTGGAACGTTCGATGACGAACGTCTATTTAAGCGGGGGAGAATGTAACGACCTGACCGTTCGTTTTGAGCTCTAGCGCGTCATTCAGCGGTTTGAAGTCGTGAGCAGCTCCATTTCAAGTATTATGACTCGTAGGCATGGTCGAAATTGAATTTCGGAAAGTTTAGAGTTGGTTTGGGAAGAAAATTCTCATTTCAGAAGCCTTAAGTTGGAGAAATTGACTAAGATTGGAATTTTAAGTAAACGACCTTCGAATCAAGATTTGAAGGTTCCTGCAGGTTTGTATATTGATTTCGGACTTGGGCGTTTGTCCGGATCGGGTTTTGGATAACCCGGGACCATTTCGGCGTATATTGTGGAAGTCAGCATTTTTAAAGAAATTTCCTAAGTTTGGCTTAAAGCGCATTTCAGTGATATTGATGTCCGTGGGGATTTCGAGTCTACAAATAGCTTCGTATGGTGATTCTGGAGTTGGGAGCGCGATCGAAAGTGAATTCGGATGTCCGTAGGTTATTTTGAAGTCATTTGGCTAAAGATAGAAATTTGAAGGTTCTTGAGAAATCCATCCGGAAGTGGAAATTTTGATATCAGAGTCGGAATGCAATTCCGAAAGTTGGAGCAGGTCCATAATGTCGAATATGAATTGTATGCGAAATTTGGGGTCAATCGAAGGTGATTTGACGGGTTTCGGCACCAGAGGTGGAAGTTTGAAATTCCAAGTTCATTAAGTTTGAATTTTGGTGCAATTCATGATTTCGGCGTTGTTTGATGTGATTTGAAGCCTCGAACAAGTTCGTGGGATGTTATGTGACTGAGTCGTGTGATTGAACGTGGTTCCGGGGGCCTCAGGTGTGTTTCGGGGTGGTTTCAGACCATTTTCCCCTACCCGCTTCTGCTGTTTGCCGGTGTCAATGGTAAACTATGCGATCGCGGCCCATAGTGTGCGACCGCGAAGAAGAAATGAGAGCGGGTGGAATTTTTTCCTGTGCGATTGCACTTGGAGGTATGCAATCGCATAGAAAATAATATTAGGGGCAATTGCATTGGTCTATGCGATCGCAGGTGTATTTATGCGATCGCACAGAAGGAAAAGTTGGGGCTGCAAATATTGGCTTATGCGATCGCACCTGTTGGCATGCGAACTCACATAAGGGAATTTTGGGCAGCATGGTTTGGTCTATGCGATTGCAGTGGCCTTTATGCGATCGCATAGAAGGGCAGAGCTGGGCAGACTGTCTTTTTAACGGGATTTTGGCCATTTCCTTCATTTGTTTCATTGATGTGGGTGATTTTGAGGAGCTTCAATAGGAGTTTTCCACCAAGCATCACTAGTTTTGGGGCGTTGTGCATCAATTGGAGTTGATGGAAGGGCTTGGAAGCCGATTATGGAATTTTGGAGCGAGGTAAGTCTCCTTTCTAACTTTGTGAGGGGGAATTGTCCCCCTAGGTGAACTAATTAAGTATGTGCTATTATTTTCGGGGGTTACGTACACATAAGGTGATGGGAGTCCGTGCGTAGCTACTATTATGCCATGTCCGAATAGTCTAGGACCAACTAGCATGCCTTACGTGGTGTACATGTGATCCTGCCACTAATATTAGGATGTTAATGCTATTGAATCGGTAATTGATTTCCTAAGAAGACTAGAGTGTAACTTTCATAATCATTGAGAAAGAGAATTGATTTCTTCGTGGATAATTGTATACCTGATAAGGTTATATTATTGAATATTATTAAACTTGGCAAATGAGTTTCGAAACAAAGACTTAAAACCTATTTTTCATGTTCCTTTAAGAAGAATTTTACCACTTTCCTGAGTAACTGTTTTCTTGATAAAAATACAGATTTATTATGTGAATATTTGTACATATGAGCACCTGAGTCACAGGTATGATTCGCGAGCAGGCTAGCCTTATTATTTTTATGTTGACCGCGTCGAATGATCGATTCGCGAGCGGGGGAAAATAGATGCATCTATGGTTTGAGCCGTCCGACCCTTCGATAGTGCACAACTTATTATTGTTGGTCCATGCCGTTCGACCCTCGGCATTGCTTGCATATGATATTTACTGCGTATTTGCTGTGATTTTGCCTGATTACTGGTCTGGAATTTTATGTTGTCAACTGAAATGACAAAGATTTAAAGTTATTACAATTTTAGAAGAAGTTGTTCCTTCTCGTTGATTATTTGTTATTTGATTAAATCACCCATGTTCATTAATTGTTATTAATATGACGAAGATTTAAAGTGTTAAATGTGGAAGGAGTTGATATTATTTATTCCTGATTTTAATAAATCGCCTATGATAATCATGCTTAGTGTCACACTTGAATATACTAAATTGACCTCTAGCAAATGTCTAATTCGAACTCTCGTCACTACCTCTCTGAGGTTGGGCGGGCAACTTACTGAGTACACGTTATTTTCGTACTCGTGCTACACTTGCTATGCATTTTATTGCACAGGTACCTTCATAGCGATGTGGCTGGTTTGGAGACTTAGGCGAGTTGCATCATCTGGAGGCGATCCGCAACTGATGGAGTCTCACTCGTATTGTATTTAGTTCCATTTTAATTTCCTTGTCCACTTGTATTTCAAACAAGCTTTGTACAAATTGTAAAATTCTTAGAAATGGCTCATGTACTTGTGACACCGGGTTCTGGGATGTGTTGGGATTTTATTTGCTCGAATGGAATTTTTAATCCATCATATTTACTTAACAAATTTTTATTCAATTATTATGTAATAAAGAGAAAGGTAATGATTTAAAAAAATTCTAAAATAGGAAATATAACTTAACTATTTAATGATTGGCTTGCCTGATAATGGTGTCCCGCGCTATCACAATCTTATGGATTTCGGGTCGTGACAACATGGTATCAGAGCACTAAGTTCCCTTAGGTCTCACGAGTCATGAGCGAGTCCAGTAGAGTCTTGCGGATCGGTACAGAGATGTCTGTACTTATCTTTGAGAGGCTACAGGGCTGTTAGGAGTACTTCCCTTCTTGATTCCTCATCGTGTAATTTGATTCCTTTAAGCCTTATGCCTAATTTTATTCCTACTCAATATTACGCGTCGCGAAGTGCTGGCTATGAATCGGGAATTTGAGGAATTGAAATGGTGCTACGGATATTATGCGAGATGTTTTCCATGTGGAATTGGTTGGGGGCTGTTGTTATAGCCCTGAAGAAGGATAATATGTTGTTTCAGCTCACTAGCTGTATTTCTGAGAGCCTTGGGGTTATGCTCAGGTTGTGATGATGTTTACGATAGGTTATCGCGTGATGTGGATATGATGGTAAAATGCTTGCCCATATGTTGAGTCCAGATGAATGATTTTAAGGGAGGTCTTCTCAGAGCGTGATTTCGAGATTTCGGTATTTTAGTTCCCCCGGAGGAAAGGAAATTGGACTATGAATGTTCAAGTCTGGGGGAAATAAAATAATAAGACTTGGTGTTATCAAGCAAGGTGGAGTCTTTACCTGTGATGTGATGTCGTCGTCATTGATAGAATGTAATATGTTAGGTTTGTCGGTGTTATGGCTTCTTCGGTTGCATGGGGTCACAGTATTGTGAAGAAGTATTGAAGAAGCGGCTGTCAGAGAATGGCATTATATTGAGGCTAGGCGGTGGTTCCATTTCTAGGAGGCTAGGTGTAAGAAGCAGAAGTCGAGCAGTCGCAAAGTGGGGGAGTGGTAGCATAGCTTGGAATTAGAAGATATTGTCGCGCATTTAATGGATGTCCATGAGGAGCGGACGGACTAGTAAAGTCGGTAAATGAAGCAGGGCGTAGGATGGGGTATTGATGTCGCAGAGAGTGTGCATTTTAGCGTCGTTGGAAGGTGTCCGTTAGTTATTTTCACAGGTGGTTTATCTCCTGTGAATAGGTTTGCAGTGGCATGGTTGGCAAGTTACCGCGGGTGATTCTAGTGGCTATTTGGTAGGAGGCAGAATGTGTGAACGATGCTAGAGAATTTGAGTATTTAGGGAGTGCTAACAAGAGAATTTGGAAGAATTGGACGGACTGGATGAGCAAGATCATGTTAACAAAGGAGAAAGGATCTCAACAGGGTCTAGAGTGGTGCAAAGAGTAGCTTCGGGCTAAGTTGGGGAGTCCCACCACCTGCAGTTGGGTTGCAGGATTGTGTTATCATAGGGTTGCGGATTGTCGGCATGTTGGCAAGTTATTTCAACTAAGGGGAAATGAGTAAAATGGTGATCGTGTGTGGGATTTGATAAATATGTGCAAAAGTTGGCCCTGTTGGACCAGGGTTAGGCTTCGAAAGATTCAGAATTTATGCGTAAGGCATAGACAAGTTGCAAGGGTAGTAACTCAGTCACGTGTTTCATTGAAAATGGTGTTCATGTGCTAGGAGAGCCTTCTAGTTGATTGTATTCGTGACCACTTAGAGTGGGTGCCTCTCAATAGCGGTGCTAGTGAATTCAAAGTTAAGAATGCGGTGTTTAAGGGTTTCAGGCAGCAGTATAATCGATAATCGAGCTATTGCAGAGTAATTTCTGAGAAAAAAGAAGATGGTTGGGGTGTTATATGTTATTTTCAGCTGCAGGATAGTATTGGAGGAGTGCGAGAAATAAACTTCACTTTGTAGAAAGATTATCAGGAGGGTACGAGACGGTTTGTGGGATTTAGGCAGCACGGTCTCTTGAATCGAGGTCACTGGGGATGAGTGAGGGTTTAGTTGCTACAAGTTGGAGGAAGTTACTATTATTTCTGAGGCAGTTAAGAATGATTAAAAGAAGATAGATTGATTATCCATGGTTGAAATGGCACATGTACGGCAGTGATCAGTTCCTTCGATGTGATTAAGTTATACATGTGGTTTGTGCCGGTGTATGTGAGTCATGTCAGCCGTCGAAATAGATTTTTATTTGGAAGCATTCAAGTGTTATGGCCTGTCAGGTGTAGGCGGATCCCGGAAGGGTTATAGTGGTTCAGACCTCTACTTAAGGATATGCATGTATGGTGATTGTGGGAATTCACTCGTGTGTTGTGGTACTTCTCTTGAATTGAGGTAAGTAAAAGGACTCTATATGATGAAGTATTCACCTTATTAGTGGATTAGAAGTTATGATGGAATTGCGCTATCTCATATTGGCATGTTAGGTGCGGTAAGCAGTATGTAGCTCGAAGTAAGGAATCGGGGTTGCGGTTCGGTGTTGACAAGGATGTCATGAGCTCGGATGAGCAAGAATAAGGGATTTGAATGTTTAGAGTAAGCTGGTGTTGTCTTCAGTGTCACCTAAGATCGGTGTTTGCTGAAAGAGGCTTTGCATCCTAGTTATGGGTTCTTGATTTGTTTTACAGCGTTAGTGTGGCCGGTGGTGGATGTGCAGACTTGCTACCTTGTGTGGAAGGTCGTGGGAGCGTAACCACGAGAAGATTGTATAAGTGTGACATGTAGCCACTTAATGGATTGAAGATTTGGACTGAAGTGCAATATTGCTTATTTGAGAATTTACGCCTGGAAGGCGTTCAGTTCATTTGGTTGTGGATTGTGGAGTGTTTGTCCCGGCTATGATGGTTGTTCTCGCGTATTATGAGAGAAAGTGGGTGAATATGGACCCAGGTAAAGCTATTAGCTTAGTTTGGTGCCAGCAAGGTAGACTCGATCTTTGTGGATGGACTTAAATATGATTATGGGCTCCGTATGAGCCAGGCATGTTCATTTAAGTAGAGCGCTTTTCATGAAAAGGTATTAGAACAGCAGATGTCGTTCTGTCTTCGTCAAATTCATGTGATAATATGATTGTTCCGTGTGAGTTGTGAAACAACTGGATAATTTCTTATGTGTTGAGATATCCGCGTAGTGATGATGTTATGTGAGCAGGACAATCTTGAGATCCAGAGTGTTTGTATATATATATATATATATATATATATATATATCGCACCTTAGTTGTGCTTTAGTTTTTTAGCATATGGCTTTATCAGTCTCCCCAGGATGGTATTATGCACTTAGCATGCTTGTGACCGAGATTCGGTAATTTGCAATAGTGAGCGATTCATCTCCGTGTATCTTCTTATGTAAATTTTATGTGTGGATCGGGTGGCACGTCACCACGGGTATGTTATTTGGATCGGGTTGCATGCCGCAACAATGTGATGATGAGTAAGGTCCCTATATTTATTTTCTTGTGTTTTACTTCCTATTTTTTGAGGAAAGTTCATATTAGTTGTGTGATTTGAATAGTCCCTTCCTGAGTCATTTCTTATTTATCATGTTCGAGTTGTGGCCTATTGGCGCGATGTGGTATCATGTGAGACTGTTGGTCATGTTTGGGGTGATTTGTTGTCTGAGCAATTCATACTGGGTGAGACGAGATTATCGGGTCAGGGATTCAGTGCGATAAGGTTATGTGAAGTGTATATTAAAGAACAAATACCATAATTCGGTTCATAATGAGGTGATGATTTTAGTCAAGATGAGATACTCAATGATTTGTTAACTTTGCAGTTGGGTATGAATTCCTACACATCTCCCCCGTTGTGGTGGTATCGTCAACGTTATAGCAGGATGTATGTATATTTGTTATGAGGTGCATCGGGAGCATCATATTCGTGAAATTTTGGCTATTAAGGTTCAGGGAACGTCATTGTGGTTAGATGATGAATTTTGCGGTGCATGGTGCTAATTCAGCAAAGGTATGCGGTCATGTTTTGGTATATCGTGTGGTAGTTGATACGGTGTTTATATATTGGAATTAGGCCTGTCAGAGAAATTTCAGGTATTGGAATTGGATTCTGATCTTATTATATGGATAAAAGAGGAAATCTTCGAATTAGATCAAGCTAATGTACTCAGCTGGGTTGTGGTAGCACGAGCAGGTGTGCAACATGTTAAATAGTGATTTCAGATAACTCCAGAGCAGTTTGGCACGTTCGAGGACGAACATCTGTTTAAGCGGGGGAGAATGTAATGACCCGACCAGTCATTTTGAGCTCTAGCGCGTCGTTCAATGGTTTGAAGTCGTGAGCAACTCCATTTCAGGTGTTATCACTTGTAGGTGTGGTTGGAATTGAATTTCGGAAAGTTTAGAGTTGGTTTGGAAAGAAAATTCTCATTTTTGAAGCCTTAAGTTAGATAAATTGACTAAGATTGAAATTTTGAGTAAACGACCTCCGAATTAGGATTTGAAGGTTCCTGCAAGTTAGTATAATGATTTCGGACTTGGGCGTATGTCCGGATTGGGTTTTGGATAACCCGAGAGCGTTTCCGCGTATATTGTGGAAGTCAGCATTTTTGAAGAAATTTCCTAAGTTTGGCTTGAAGCACATTTCAGTGATATTGATGTCCGTTGGGAGCATGATCGGAAGTAAATTCGGATGTCTGTAGGTTATTTTGAAGTCATTTGGCTAAAGATAAAAATTTGAAGGTATTTGAGAAATCCGACCAGTAGTGGAAATTTTGATATCGGGGTCGGAATCCGATTCCAAAAGTTGGAGCAGGTTCGTAATGTCGAATATGAATTGTGTGCAAAGTTTGGGGTCAATCGGAGGTGATTTACCGGGTTTCGGCATCGGAGGTGGAAGTTTGAAATTCCAAGTTCATAAAGTTTGAATTTTTGTGCAATTCGTGATTTCGGCGTTGTTTGATGTGATTTGAAGCATCGAACAAGTTCGTGGGATATTATGGGACTGAGTCGTGTGATTAAAAGGGTCCTGGGGGCCTCGGGTGTGTTTCGGACCATTTTCCCCCTACCTGCTGCTGCTGTTTGCTGGTGTCACTGGTAAGCTATGCGATCACGGCCCATAGTGTGCGATCGCGAAGAAGAAGTGAGAGGGGTGGAATTTTGGCCTGTGCGATCGCACTTGGAGGTATGCAATTTCATAGAAGAGAATTTTGGGGGCTGATGCATTGGTCTATGCGATCACAGGTGTATTTATGCTATCGCACAGAAGGAAAAGTTGGGGCTGCAAATATTGGCTTATGTGATCGTACCTGTTGGCATGAAAACGCACATAAGGAAGTTTTGGGGCAGCATTGTTTGGTCTATGCGATCCAGTGGACTTTATGCAATCGCATAGAAGGGCATAGCTGGGCAGACTGTCTTTTAAACGGTATTTTGGCCATTTCCTTCATTTGTTTCATTGACATGGGAGATTTTGAGGAGCTTCAAGAGGGGGTTTCCACCAAGAATCACTAGTTTTGGGGCGTTGTGCATCAATTGGAGTCGTCGGAAGGGCTTGGAAGCCGGTTATGGAATTTCGTAGCGAGGTAAGTCTCCTTTCTAACTTTGTGAGGGGGAATTGTCCCCCTAAGTGAAGTAATTAAGTATGTGCTATTATCTTCGGGGGCTACGTACGCACGAGGTGACGGGAGTCCATGCGTAGCTACTATTATGCCCTGTCCGGGTAGTCTAGGATCCACTAGAATGCCTTACATGTTGTACATGTGATCCTGCCACTTATATTAGGATGTTAATGCTATTGAATCGGTAATTGATTTCCTAAGAAGACTAGAGTGTACCTTTCATAATTATTTAGAAATAGAATTGATTTCTTCGTGAATAATTGTATACCTAATAAGGTTATATTATTAACAATTATTAAATATTATTAAACTTGGAAAATGAGTTTCAAAACAAAGATTTAAAACCTATTTTTCATGTTCCTTTAAGAAGAATTTTACCACTTTCCTGAGTAACTGTTTTCTTGATAAAAATGCGGATTTATTATGTGAATATGTGTACATATGAGCACCTGAGTTGCAGGTATGATTCGCGAGCAGGCTAGTCTTATTATTTTTATGTTGACCGCGTCGCATGATCGATTCGTGAGCGGCGAAAAATAGATGCATCTATGGTTCAAGCCGTTCGACCCTTCGGCAGTGTACAATTTATTATTGTTGGTCCGCGCCGTTCGACCCTCTGCATTGCTTGCGCATGATATTTACTGCGTATTTGCTGTGATTTTGCCTGATTACTGGCCTGGAATTTTAAGTTGTCAACTGAAATGACAGAGATTTAAAGTTATTAAAATTTTGGAAGAAGTTGTTCCTTCCCGTTGATTATTTGTTATTTGATTAAATCACCCATGTTGATTAATTGTTATTAAGATGACGAAGATTTAATGTGTTAAATAGGGAAGGAGTTGATATTATTTATTCTTGATTTTAATAAATCGCCTATGATAATAATGCTTAGTGTCACACTTGAATATACTAAATTGACCTCAAGAAAGTGTCTAATTCGACCTCTCGTTACTACCTCTCTGAGGTTAGGCGGGCGACTTAGTGAGTACACGTTGTTTTTGTACTCATGCTACACTTACTGTGCATTTTTATTGCAGAGGTACCTTCATAGCGATGTGGCTGGTTTGGAGACTTAGGCGAGCTGCATCATCCGGAGGCGATCCGCAGCTGACAGAGTCTCCCTCGTATTGTATTTATTTCCATTTTAATTTCCTTGTCCACTTATTTTTCGGAAAAGCTTTGTAGAAATTGTAAAATTCTTAGAAATTGCTCATGTACTTGTGACATCGGGTTCTGGGATGTGTTTGGGATTTTATTTGCTAGAATGGAATATTTAAACCATCATATTTACTTAGCGGATTTTTATTCATTTATTATGTAGTAAAGTGAAAGGTAATGATTTCAAAAATGCTAAAATAGGTAATATAACTTAACTATTTAATGATTGGCTTGCCTGACAATGGTGTCCGGTGCCATCACAACCTTATGGATTTCGGGTCATGACACATTAGATCAGTATCATAATTACGGATCTGTATCGAAACGAATCATTGAATTTGGATGTCGTATGAGGATTTTATGGTCATTTTACTAAGAATTGGGTAGCTAGATTTTTCAGATTAATAACAAAACTGCACTAACTTCGTATTTAAAAATCTGCACTATTTTCACAAAATGAACTTTTGAGTTTTGAACATCGATTTGGAGTTAGATTTGAGTGAAACTAGTGTGGTTTGACTCGTAATTGAATGAGTTTTCAGATTTTGTTAGTTTTGTTGGGTTCCGAGATGCGGGCCCGGGGGTGTGATTCTTGGCTGATTTTGGGTTTTGATTAAGGATTCGATCTTTGTCATTTGAAATTGTTTCCTTGGGCTTTATTTGATGTATTTGAGTTGCTTTTGGCTAGTTTTTGATTCGTTCAGAGGTCGCTACGTGCGTGATGGCATCTTTGGAGCATCGCTTCGCTTGCTCGACATTGGTATTGGCTCGTTCGAGGTAAGTAACTCTTCTAAGCTTAGTGCTGAGGGTATGAAACCCCGTAATACGATATATATGATTGGTATTAAGGTGATGCACATGCTAGGTGACGGGCGTGTGGGTGTGCACCATGTGAATTGGGACCGTATGCTTCTATGTCATTGTATATTGGTCCTACTTTGTTGATATCCGTGTTTCCACCATGTGATAAAGTAGTTAAGATATCAATCATGCTAGATATCATGTTTAAGCATTATGTCGATATTGCTTGGACCCATAATGGTCGTTTCTTATTGTCATCTCCCTGATTTCATTGATATTTCGTACTCACTCATATCTATGCATTCATGTCATATCTCCGTCTCAGTTATTATTTATTGATACACCATATCATTATTTTCGGGCTAGTTTCATGACATTGTGAGCCCGTGAATGAGACGAGAGAGATTGATGACTGAGTGAGGCCGAGGGCCCGATTGAGAATGATATTTTTGGATCGGGCTGCACGCCGCAACATGTTATATTGATTATATTTTATGGGATCAGGGTGTATGCTGCAACGATATATTGAATACATTTTATGGGATCGGGCTGCATGCTGCAATGACATATTGATTACATTTTTATGGGATCGGGCTGCACGCTGCAGCGATATAGCGCTTGGGATGAAGGAGCCCCTCCGGAGTCTGCACACCCCCAGTGAGCGCAGTCAACTATATATATGTGGATGGGGTTGCACGCCGCATTGGGTATTGTAAAGAGCTGAGTGAATGAGTGTGCTGAGCATTGAGCATAATGAGAGAGAATGCGAGAGAGTGAGATTGAGTACTCTGAGAGTGTGAGTACATGAGTTCATCATCAGGATGCATTGCAATTGTCATGCGTACTTGAGATACATGCATAGAGGTGCATTTCCTTCTGCTGCCCAGTTTTGGAGACATTTATGATTTTACTTGTATCTTGACATGTAGGCATAGAGAAGTACTTTTCTTATGCTATCTAAAAAATGAAATATCTTACTATTTGTTGAAAGTATTTTTGGAAAAAATCATAATTTTCAAACTTACTCGTATTTTGGCATTCTCGGTAAAAGATTTGGGGTTTCACTGAGATACTTGGAAAGCATGCCTATTTTTCAGGAACTGTGAATGAATTGAGCATTTTATTTCTAAGATACCTCGTTTATTACTTGTACTACGCTGTTATGAACTGTTGTGAAATATTAGTGTTGGACCGACCTTTGTGTTAGCTCGTCACTACTTTTAACCTAAGGTGAGGTTTGTTACTTATTGGGTACATGGGTTTGGTTGTACTCATACTACACTTCTGAACCTTGCGTGCAGACATTGGATGCTGATGTTGCTGTGATCGACGTGAGCTAGAATTGAAGACTTACCTGTGTTCTGATTGTAGCTTCCTCTTGTTCATGGTATCTGTTTATATACACTTCGAACAGATGATGTATTTGTTTCATACCAGCTTTATAAATTCTAATCTTAGAAGCTAATGATTTGTACTACCAGTCCTTGGGAAATGTATAGGATTAGATATTTCCTTTTACTTAATTGTCTTATTAAATTCATTGAAATTTGATAGTTGTTAATTGGCTTACCTAGCGGGTTGGGTTAAATGCCATCATGACTAGTTGAATTTTGGGTCCTGACAGAAATGGTGCATGTAACTGGATTATTTATGCCATTAATTTTGCAAACGCGAGGTTGCGAGATGATAATAGGCACACATGAGACCATCTAGAAGATTCATCTATTAAGACCATAAAATATCTAAACGACCCATTAGGTAGGTGAATAGGTCCTCAAATGTCCCTTTGTATATATTCCAAAAATGCATGGGACTCAACCCCAGCCTTTGTTGGTGATGGTCTAATAATTAGCTTGCCTTGATAACAAGAAGTGCAAGAAAATTCATTATTTAAAAGAATCTTTAAATTCTGTAATGGATGCCCATTTGAGTTTTCTATAATTCGTCTCATCATAATTGATCCAGGACGTCCCAATCGATAATGCCAAAGTATAAAAGTATTAGAATCAGTAACCTTTTGGTTTACGATAGAATGTGGCTCAATTGCACTAATTCTTGTCTAATACATGCCACAAGATAATGATGGGAACTTCTAAATAACTCTCTTCTGGCCAGAGGAATTTTTGGTAATGATGAAATATTCAAGATTATTCTCATCTATTGTCTCAATATGATATCCAGTTTGGTAGATATCTTTAAAACTCAACAAGTTCCTATTGGACTTGGAGGAGAACAATGCATTATTTATGATAATTATTGTTTCCTAGGAAGAGTTATAATAGCTCTTCCAGAGCCTTCAATTAGATTACTACTACCAGAAATTGTAGTGACATATGCCTTACACATACTGAAATGAAAGAAGTATTTCTTTTCTTTGAATATTGTATGTGCCGTACATGAATCATCTAAGCAAACATATTTATAATTGAACTTTAATCCAAATTTGCTTTGTGGGATATCCATATTTTCTTCCCATGGGTTGACATACAAAAAAAATATATGAATAAACTTTAATATTTTCAGAGAAAATGGGAAGAAAACAAAGGATAGGATTCCTTCTCATCGATGGTACTAGGATCATTGCTTTGTTGCCCACTGTTGGGTCGTGTGGTGGACGGATGTCCGTCCAGCACTTGTATAGGCCTAACGGGTAGCTGAGCACATGCCTCTTCTTGTGCCTCTCCGTGAAGAGAAAGATTTTTATTCCGTCTAGATTTGAGAGTTCTAGGACTTGCCCTAAGTTTAGGTTTAGAGGGACATCGCCCTCCTCCATTTCTGTCTCTACTGGACCGGGTATTAGGTCTGCCTGATGATGTTGTGGAAATACTGGAGGGGATATAGGAGGGTTTGGAATCTCCTGGTTTCCCTGGTTGATGTCCCAAGGAAGAAAGATGGGATTGAGATGTGTGAACATCTCCTTGGGGAAGAAGGGTAGGTCCAATGGAGCATTTTGAGGGTTTATGGGGTTGAACTGGGGTGGCATGCTCCATTGATCTCTACTTACCTGAGCCATTTGAGGGTTTAGGGATGGAGTCATTGGATGAATGATGTTGTTTAGCCAAATTTGGTTTAGGTAGTTGTTCATGGCTAACCTCATTCCTTCTGTTATGAGTTGTGCTAGATGTTGGGGGTTGTGGAGGATCACTATTGCCTCTTGACCGTTGATTGGGACTGTGAAAGATATTGCATGGCCCATGAGGCCTAGCTCCATCCAATTGGTAGGTTGGTAGTCTTGTGGTTGAGGGGGTTGGGCATAAATTATTTGAGGGTGTTCTTGAGGGTGAAGGGTGGAATGTTTTCCATGTTGAGAGGTCTGTGTTGGCGTATGATCTGAATAAGCCGGTTCCTCCTTCGTAGGGATGATGGAATCCTTGGCATTATGGATAGAATAGTAAGTATTTAATGAACTGGATGGAGGGGAGAAGCGGATTGGTGGAAGAATCAATGATTGATCTTTCCAAGTTTGTGTCTTTTAGTTGCTCAATGTCTTGATATATAGGACTATTGATTGCTTCTTTTTGGTTTTCTAAGGGTTTGGCCATTTGGCTTACTTTTTCTTTTTCTAGTTGCCATTTGGCCAACATGTGGAGGGGTCGTGAATTTTCCAAATCTTAAGGAAGAATTTTGAAGATATCCTTCGAATAACTCAAGATTATGGAAGGATTTTTGCTTTAGAGAGGGGGGGGGGGTTTAGGGTAGTAGAGGTATAATTATTAGTAGGGACAGTAGTGTCCATTAAGGAACTATTTTGCATTGCATTGTTTATATCTAAAATGTTGGGATTATTTGTTGCCACGTAGGAGTCACTCATACAAATGTCATGTTCTCCAAACGCCAAGTCACTACTTATTTTGAACCAAGTAGGGGAATAAGACAAGGAGACCCCATCTCCCCTATATGTTTATTCTCTACTTGAAAATGCTCATTAGATACATAGAGCACCAGGTGAATACAAAAAATTGGGATCCCATATCCTTAGGGAATAGATGCCCAAAAATATCTCATTTATTATTTGCATACGATCTTACCCTCATGGCTAAAGCAAATGATAAATCTGGTAAAGCCATTAAATACGGCCTTGACCAATTTTGTTCCCTTTTAGGTCAATGTATCAATATTACAAAATCAAAAATACTCTTCTTCCCAAATTGTAATAATACTCTCATTAAAGATATCACCACTATGTTAGGTATAAAAAAGTACTAATTTTGGCACCTACCTAGGTTTTCCTATCCTAAACCATAGTCCAAAACCAAGGGACTATCAATTCCTAATCGAAAAGATGAGAACCAAACTTGCCTCCTGAAAATTGAAGTTCTTTAATCTGGAAGGAAGATAAACCCATGCAGCATCTTGCCTAAATGCCATACCCAACCACTATAGGCAATACACCCTTCTTCCCAAGAAAACCCTAAAAGAAATTGACAAAGTCGAAAGGGACTTTATATGGGGTAGTTCAATAGAAAAAAGGAAAATTCACCTAGTCGACTGGTCTACCCTTTGCCGACCTAAACAAAAAGGTGGCTTAGGTATCCATAATTCTAGGAATAAAAATCTATGCACATTAGGTAGCCTAAGTTGGAGACTTCTTACAAATGCCACAATCCCTTGGGCCAAACTTATCATTTCATACTATTGTACTTGTAATATAAGGACAAGGTGTTCCTTCATTTAGAAAAGTATTTGCAAATGTTGGAAAATTTTCTCTAAGGGAATAATATGGCCCCCACCTTCACTCCAATCTTAACATATGAGAAACAAATTGGATCCCTAAATTTGGTAACCTAAGAAAAAAATGTGATAGGCCCACCCTCCACTAAGGATACTATGATAAAAATTAGAGATATCTTCGATGGTTGCAATTGGAACTTGGATGGTCTATCTTTTCCTCTTCCTACAGATGTATTATCTAATATCACAAAGACCAAAATTCGTCTTAAAGGCCCCTCTAATAATTTACCTATTTGGTCTCTCAACATGAATGATGTGTTCACAACTAGTTCTTGTTATACTGAACTAGAAACACCAAAAAACACTAACATAGATTTTGACTGGATTTGGGAACTAGACTGCCCCAATAAAATAAATTTTTTTCTTTGGCAATGTCTTCATGATCGAATCCTCTGTAGGAAATACCTTTCACATATTGGGCTTAACATTGACCCTTCATGTCCCATCTGTAAAGGTTCCAATATTGAATCCATAAAATATATTTTCCTAGAATGCAAAGCTGTTGAAAAATTCTGGGCTTGCCTTCAATGGCAAAACCACAATAGTTTAAATGGTGACCACTGGCTCATCCAAATAAGAGACCTCAACTATCCTATTAATAACACACTCTTAAACTGGAACTCTTATTTTCCCTTTATCATTTGGCACACTTAGATTAATAGAAACAATAACAACCATAATAACACTACCAACCCCATCAATGATTCTCTTATATGCAGAGGGCTATAGAATTCAAATTACTCACGGAAAAACACTCTATAAACCCTCTGAAATTACTCATTATAATCAATTGGAACAAACCTCCAAGGGGTTGGTTTAAACTAAACGTTGATGCCAATTTCAATAATTATAACCAAAGTTATGGCTTAGGTGGTGTTATCAGGAATGCCAAAGGTAATTGGGTGGTTTGTTTACAAAATCGACTTATGCTAATGTCTCACTAGCAGCATAATTGAAAGCCCTAAGAGAAGGTCTCAGAACAACAACGGATTGGAATCTTTTTCCTCTTTAAATAGAGACTGATTGCATGGAGGTAATCCAACCATTCATGACGGTAATAATGTATTTAATAAGGTTTTGAATGATTGCAGGTGGTTAATGCACCAGCAGAAGGTTATCCTCCAGCACACCTTCAGGTAGGGGAATATGACAGCTCATCAACTAGCAAAAAGTTGCCTCAATATGGGAAGTCAAGTTTTGGGAGCAGCTAGAAGAAGTACTTTTCATGGGAGCAGTAAAAAAGTTTTTGTTAGACCTCCAAGTGATGTAATATATTTTGTGGATAGAGAAATACTAGAACTTGCTACTGATGAAAAATTATTATCTTTTGAAGCTTGCCAACTGTTGGCAAGCCTAGGGAACCATATGTCCTTCGTGACACATCTTATGAAATCAAGTACTAAACGCTCTTTAGTTATTAATATATATATTTTCGGTTTTTCTAAAAAAAAAAATACACTTACCACTTTCTCAAAAGGTGTCATCATGCTGATTTTTACTTATTATTTTGTTTCCAAGACGTTCTTTAGTCTAAGACTATTTTTAATTATAGTGCTAGATGGAAAAGCTAGCCAATCACCAAGTTTAATTTATAAATTAAAGTAGTATATTTATTGTAACTTATCGTATTATTCTTTGATAACGAACACCTAAATATCTGGCTACAGATTTTTGTTTTTACTTTAATATTTCAAAATTAATAGTAGAAAAGCAATACTTTCACTTTCAAGGCTAATATTAGAAAAGAAATACATTCACTTTCAAAGTTAACTTGAATTGGTATGAAATGTAAAAGCAAGGCAGACAACGATTCATTACTTTATTAAAGAATAATCCTTAGACTAAGCGAACTAAAATATTGTTTAAAACAAATTCTAAAATTATATTTAATCAAAACGAAGTAACAATATTACATAAAATAAGTAATACTAATTGATACTAATGACTACTACTCATGTAAAGAACTATGATTATTCGATTTTTATTCACTAGCTACTACGAATAGAAAAACAATAATAATAATAATCAAACTACTCAATCATGTTTAACCACAGATCCATCACCAATCAAGTGGTCAATATTTCTATCAGGGTGCTCAAAGAAGTCTGCCACATCCAAGTGGGTGATGTCAAATTCATTGTCATAGATAAAATTAGCTTCAGGGCCTTTATTTTTTTAGAGATGTTTGATAAAGCTCAACCAAATGTATTGGTGTACGATAAATATTTGCCCAATGGCCTTTTCCACCGCAACGATCGCATTCAACTTCTGAACCCCTTTCTTTTGGATTCTTATATTTCCCTTTCCACTTTTGGGGGATGATTAACAAGGCCACGACCACAACCACGAACAAGGCCACGACCTTTTCCACGCTTAGCATAATGGGAATACACCTCATCCACTTCAGGAATTGTGTAGACCTAATGGTTCGATTTTCGTGAGTTCTCATGAGCAAGTCGTCGTTACGTTCAACCACAAAGAAAAGAGAAATCAACTCAGAGTACTTCTTGAAACCTTTCTCTCGATACTGCTGTTGCAAGACCATATTGGAGGCATAAAGCGTTGTGAACATTTTTTCAAGCATATCATAGTCAGTGATACTATCTCCATAGAGTTTCAGTTTAGAAGTAATTCTGAACATCGCAGAATTATATTCAGAAACAGACTTAAAGTCTTGGAGCCTTAGATGAGCCCAATCATATCGTTCTCGTGGAAGTGTGACAAACTTTAAGTTGTCATATCTTTCCTTTAAGACATACCACAAAACAAGTGGATCTTTGACGATGATATATTCTATTTTCAACCCTTCATCAAGGTGATGGCACAAGAAAATCTAGGCCTAAGCAGAGTCTTGGGTAGATGCTTTATTTTTATCTTTAATGGCATCTCCAAGACCCATTGCATCTAAATGGATTTCAGCATTCAACACCCATGTCATATAGTTCTTGCCCGAAATTTTAAGGGCAATGAACTTTCTTTTCATAATATCGGACATAATTAAAAGAGGAGAAAAGTTATACCTTAATCTTCTCAAAGAGCTTCTTGAGATGGTAGAGTCTCCTGCTGATAACATGAAATAAAATAATAAAAGAAAATGAATAATATTGCAGAGAAAAGAGAGAATTCTTATTAATTTTGGGATGAATTGCAATGGAATGGAACCCTCTATTTATAGGGAAAGAGTGACTTAGCCTGTCATGACCCAAAATCCACTATAGGCCGTGATGGAGCCTAACGTCGTTGCCAGGCTAGCCAACACTGATTTATCAATTTATTTGCTTATTTTATTACTTTCGAAATCATAATCTTCATTAATTTAATGGTATCAAATAAAAGTTTTAGGGTGAAATGATAATAAATGTGCAATTACAATAACAAACAACCTGTAGAAACCGCAAAAACGCGGTGTCACAAGTGCATGAGTAATTTCTAAGGAGTACAATAATAATATAACGTCTGTCCTGGATGTAATAAAACAGAATAAAATATATAGTACAATGGAAACTCGGTGGACTGCAATGCGTAGCCTGGAATATAACTCACATAAAGTCTCATTCATAGGTGCACCTACGCGCCAAGGTGATCATCAAATGAACCTGTCAGATCCTGCACATTTAGTGCAGATGTGCACCATGAGTACGTAAATAAATGCGTACCCAATAATTTTCTAGCCTAACCCCGAGAAGAGTGACGAGGGGTCGACATCGACACTTACTAATGGTCCAATAAAGTTATATAATAAAACATAAACAGATATGAGGCACACGAAAATGATGGGGTAATTATGTAAGTTACAGATCTTTTGATTCCTTCTTTCAAAGAATAAATTTATAAATGTTGTATTCTACCTTAACGACTCAGAACATGCCAAGGACCGACATCAAATAAATAAGGAATGCATATAAAACGTCAGGCATCAGTGGAAAGATTAGCTCGTAAAGATATAACACACGATTCTGCCGAGGTCGTTTGGCCCGACCCAGAATATTGTATATACTGCCAAGGTTCAAGAGGAAAGAACCATAGATGCATCTATATATTGCCGAGGCATTCGTCCCGCTCCACAAGAAAAGGAAGGAAGTTAGCGAATTACGAGACACATTTACATAAAACATATGGGCATAAAATGAATATAATCTTTACTATTTCTCAAATAACTCGGCCATAACTCAAAGTATTAAGGCTTGACCTAGTGTACATATATTTATTCCTAAATCAACTTCAATTAATTAAGCTAGTAGAATGATTTCAAATAATTCAAATATTACATGATAAGATCCTAAGTCTACCCTGACATAAATATGCTTTAGCTACATACAGACTCTTGTCACCTCGTGCATACATGGAACCCACAACTAGTTTCACATGGGTAGTTTCCCTCTCACAAGGTTAGACATGAGACTTACCTTGCTTCGAAGTTCCATAACCGGCTCCAATGACACTTGTCGCCGCCCTCTTTTTCTCGCGAAATCGGGTTTCGACATTTGACAACTCCTTTAGAGAGAGTAAGGAAAAAGAATTGGTTATTAGAGTCGCCAACTAATAGATTAAGGTGCGTTAGGGAACCTATTGCAAATAACTCAGATTATACCAGTTTGCGTCACCAAAGATCGGGTAAGGGCTCAAATTACCTTGAGGGGAAGGTGTTAGGCACCCCTCGAGGTCCACAACAGTGAGTCCCGACCGAACTTAAATTATACGAATTAGTCTAGGAAAGCAAAGAAAACTATTTAATAAGGGTGGGGATCCTAAATTTTTTAGCCTATAGGATCACCCCGTGAAACATAAATAATACTTCGTAACTATCCCAAGACGGGGGTGTTACTCATATTATCCAGCGGGCACAGACTATCATCTCGTTCTACCCGATTACTATCTTTAAGTTGTTACCTAAAACGCTCTAGTTGATTTTAATTCGTTTCTTGTGTGTGCACTAACAGTCCCTTACCTATGGCCCTGGAGGAATTAGGGCCTATATTTGGGATGGTTCTAGACTAAACCTAGGTTTCTCAAAATTGTAAAATACTAGGCGACAAGCAAAATAATTAAGAATTTTCAAATAAAAGCAGATATGGGCTCATATTGACCTCTGCACATAAGCAGTAAATGCACACAACTGAGTAGCATGGTTTATTAATCATGAAGTCTTATAGGCATGATATCTATATGAGAAATAAGCGAGCAGTAGTGTGCAAAATCAGTTTTAATGCGAGTGTGAAGACCTACTATTTGCCTACTGATTTTATTCGGTGATATATCTGGGCATTTCATGCGTTAGTGAATAATTTTAAATCATAATCCTAAGTCCAGGATTAACTGGCCTATCCTATAGGCATGTTGTCTAAGTGATGGTTAATCGTATTCAGAATCATTTAATAGAGTTCGATAGGCATGATTTCTATGAGTGAACCGATTTTAATCCTATATGCATGATTTCTATCATTGGACTGATTCTTAATCCTATAGGCATGTTATCTATTATTAAGCAGATTCTCAATACTATAGGCATGCTATCTATTATTAAACAGTATTTAAGCAGGAGTTTATACACATTGCCCGAAAACAGTTAAACCAGATATTGGTCCTATAGGCATGATTGCTAACACATATTTATTTGACAAGTTGATGTACCTAAAGGCAGGATTTTTAACAAGTCATCATATTCATCCTATTGGCAAGATTTCTAACAAATCATAATTTTAACCCTATAGGCAGGATTTCTAATATGTAAGCACAATATAGAACTTGCACGATTAACAAAATCAGCAGAATCATCAGCACAAATGAAACCTTATAGGCAGGATTTCTACCCGGTTTAACAAAAGAAAATAAGAAACTATCCCGATTTTACTAAATACCCCAGAATTTGTTTATTACAAAATTATTACAAACCAGGTAAATAAATGAATTAAATAATAGTAATGAAATAAACTATAGAGAGCCTTTTATAGGCCCAAATACACCTGGGCAGCCCAGGCCTTCAAACCATATCAGCTCCAAGGCTCATTTCACAGGTACAGAATAGTCAATAGTGAGTGATTCACCCATAACACACACAAAACCCAGGTTTCTAGTGTGTCAAAGTTCCCAAGGGCTTCAAGCATCCATGGAAAAGCTCACACTAGAGAACCAAATACTCAGAAGTTATGCAAAGGAGATTAGGAACCCAAACCCCAGTGTGTCAGAGTTCACAAGAGTCTCATATAGAGCCCGAGCAGTTCTCACACTGGGGAGGTTGAGGATAGAACCTAAAGGACCTAAGAGTAGGATTTTAAAAAAGCATAATGTAAAAGGAGGTAGGGAAAAATTTAAAACAGATTTGATTTTCAGAAGAAAGCCATCATAATAGAGTTTAAGACACAGAATATGTAGACAGGATTTCACTAAGCAAACAAGAAAGGTTTGCAAAGTTGTTTATGCAAAGCACAAAATTTTTAATAAGTCAAAGTCTGGAAAAGTCTAGTTAAGCTAAGTGTACATGCTGGCATTTAGGGCAGCCATGTTTAATCACAGAAAAATTTAGACATTGTATTAAAGAAAGCAGTCAGATAATCACATGAATCCAAAGGGATGCACGACACATTAGAAAGCACGTTATCAGAGCACATGAATGACATGGAAAGGTTAAATAACAATACAAATCTGTGAAGTTTCAGGATTGATTAACTAATTAACATACTAGTAGTATCCTAAAGATGGTAAGTTCAGGACAGGTTCAGAACTAGAAAAACAACCTACATGAAACAAGTTAAAGGACATTAAGTTTACCTCTAAGAGGATTCATATTATTAAAAAATAACCAATCTCAAAGCTAACAATATCAATTATAGGACTAGATGAACTCATAGAAACATAAAAGTGGTACAATCATGCTCAGAATACTTTAAACAAGTTGGATCGAATACACAGGTTATGGAAACATAGAAGATAAAATGACAAGGGATAGTCACTCACCAGTTAGGCAGAAAATCAATAAAATACACCACAATAGTCTAGTCTAAAATTAATTGGCTTTGNCGTAGTGTTATGGATATAAATGATGAGGTTAGATGATAAATTCATCATAAAAATTATTTGTGATGCAATTAATAATTATTTGTATAATAAAAATATGGGAATAAGTTGATTTAATTTTTTTTTTAAAATTATGAAAAAAATTAGGAATAATGCTTGATGATGCTCATGCACTATTTTAAAAGTATATATGTATATTTGAAGTATATGAGAGAAACATTGGGTATCAACACCATTCTAACATCTCAAACCGATGTTCGGCGCTCCAAAACTAGTCAAACAATGTGCAAACTTATAACGATATACCCTAATACTCATAATATATCAATTCATAACAATTCTCTACTCCGCTCGAAAAGTCAATAAAGTCAAACATCGGTCCCACATGCCCGGATTTTGAAAATTTTCAAAGATAAACTATACCCATAACACTACGGACTCAAATATACGATTTATTCCCAATTACATGCCCAAATTCGTGGTAAAAATCCAAAAATACCAAATTCTAGGGTTTTCTCTTAAAATCCCACAATTTCCATTAATATTCATATTTTAATCCACATATATACAATGTATTTAACTCACAATGTGTATAAATCACTTAGCTAAAGTTCGATGATGAAAATGGCACTCCAAAATCGCCCCAAAGTCGGCTCCCATGAAAGGAATGAGGTGAAAATGAGCCAAACTGCCGAATTATAGCTTCTGCCCAGGTATTAACTCTTAGCGATCGTGGATATTGCTTTTCTATCACGAAGCACAACTTTTCTCAGCTCAAATTTCCCTTCGCAATCGCGAAAAACCAATCATGATCGCGAAGAGCAAGCTGCCTAACTCCTCCAGATAGCCTCTAGTATAATGGTTATAAATTTTTGTACACAACTCCAAATGTAAAATGATTTGACTTTCTGATAACTAGAAACCAAGGGTTACAACTTTTATTTTTGTATTATTTCCAAATTTCTTATAGATTGTGAGATACAAGCTTCCAAAGTCAGTCCCGTGCAGCAGAAATTTGTTCTTCGCGAACGCGTGTTTGCCTCCGCGAACGCGATTCATAGACCTTCTTCTCCCATATTTCTCTTCGCGAACGCGGCCCTTTCCTTCGAATGCAAAGAAGGGCGCACCAGACCTTAGAAAACAGCAGCTCAGCATGGCGAAATGAACCATAGACCTTCCGAAACACACCTGAGGCCCCCGGGACCCTGTCCAATCACACCAACAAGTCCCAATACATGATACAAACCTGCTCGAGGCCTCAAATAAAACCAAACAAATTCAAAACTACAAATTGAAGATCAAAATCTTTCTTTAAACTTTTAAACTTTCAAACTTCGATGAACGCATCCGATTCATACTTAAACATTCCGGAATGAGACCAAACTTTACGCACAAGTCATAAATCACGATACGAACCTATGCTAAGGCTCGGAACCCTAAACGGACATCAATAACACCAAAGCCCACCTCAAACCAAACTTAGCAAATTCTAAAACCTTGCAAATTCCAACTTTATACAATAAGCACTGAAATGCTCCCGGCCGATTTGATACTCAACCCGAACATATGCCCAAGTCCAAAATCATCATACGAACCTATTGAAACCTTCAAATCACAGTTCTGAGGTTTTTTACTCAATAGTAAAATCTTAGTCAATTCTTCCAACTTAAAGCTTCCGAAATTAGAATTTTCCATCCAAATTAACTCTGAACTTCCCTAGATTCAATTACGACCACATGTACATGTCATAATACCTGAAGTAAAGCTACTCAAGGCCTTAAACCACTGAACGATGCGCTAGAGCTCAACTGACCGGTCGAGTCGTTACATTCTCCCCTAGTTACACATATGTTCATCCTCGAACGTGCCAAGAACTATTCCGGAGTTATCTGAAATCACTGTTTAACACCTTGTGCACCTACTCGTTCCACCACAACCCATGTGAGCACATTAGTTCGAACGAGACTGAAGATCCTCCCTATAACCTTGGCTAACAAGACTAAGAACAAAACTCCAACATTCAGAATTCTCTACAAGACCTGATTCCAACATACGAACACTGTACCAATCACCACACACCGTACCAAAACACGATCGTACACTTAGGCCAAAATCAGACCATGCACCACATAAGTTAGTTGCCTATAATAACATCCTCCGACCACAACTGAAATTTCACGAATCCAATGCCCGCAATACATCTCATGACGCATATAAATCCTGTTCCAACTCTCGAAATACTGCCACGACGAAAGAGACATGTAGAAACTCATAACCATCTGCCGAGTCAATAATTCATGGATCCTCTCCTCCTGACAAGAACCATTACCTCATTCTGGACTGAATAACGATGTTCTATTTAATATACCCTACATAACTCAGATCGCACTGATCCCAGGCCCAATAATCTAGTCTCACCCAGTACAAGCTGCTCAAACAATAGGCCATCCCAAACACTTACCGAGATCTTATATGACGCCATCAATGCGCGGACAAGCCGCAACTTGAATATGATATATAAGGAAAAACGAACTCTAGAACAGAACTACCCAGCCCACGTAACTAATAAAACAACCGAAAAGATGCTATGAACCTGTTTACCCTAAAATCTGAATAACATTTAAATTTGTATAAAGGTTTTAAATATACGTGATTTAGTCTAATTCTAATTAATAAACAAGAGATTAAATGTATAGAAAAAAGAGGTAGGCTGAATCAAACTAGTGTGTGAGCAAGTCTCGACGTCGAGCTATGGTGGCCTCGAGGTAAGATAATAAGAACAACAAAGTAAGAATAACAAAGTTAAGAGACAATTCTGATGAGTGATGAGCAAGAAAGTAAGAATGTATATTCTTTGCCAATGACTGATGATGTTTACAAATGAATGGACTCTCCTTTATATAATAGGGGAGTCCTAAATAAGGTACTTTTCCGTTTCTAGTAAGGAATCTAATTGTACAACTTTCTAACCGCCTAGCACAAATTCGTACAAATCTGTTCCAGAATGTACGCCTTGATCTTTGCACCATTGCGAGAATCTAGCTTAATTTGTTACAAACCCATAACAATATTATCTCGGGGTAGATCATACTCGGCCCAGGTACTCGTCATGTGCTTCGATCTTCGAGCCTTATATTTCATTATCAGACTCAAACTTGGTTCATTGGGTTCACTGAACTCGGGCTCGAAGTGACTCTTCAAGCCCACAGAATCGGGCATACCTGATTTTGACTATACACAGATAGTCTCCGCATTTCTTAGAATAAAATGATAAGAAGATATTTGAGCCTCGAATTTGCAGAGTCCCTGATAATGACATCATCCCTGTGACATAAGCGTTCGAGGTGACTGAAACGTCTCGTCGGTGCGCTTTCCCAAAACATTAAATGCTTGTCAGTGGTGGTCGGCCATTAGCGCTGTCGAAACATTGGCACTCACCTATAAATACAAGGTTCCTCAAGCCATTAAGGAGTTTACTTCCTCTTTGAAACTCCTATAATCTCTTCTTCTCTTTATATCTCTCTCTCTTTCGCTACTGGCTTCTCCCTCCTATTAGTGCTAAAAGTTATCAAATCTCATCTCTTTTCGCTTTTTTTGACCAGAAATAATGGTTAAAACTTCAAAAATCATTCGTCAAAAAGAGAAGGCTTCATCCTCCTCTTCCCGTGCGGCCGGTGACAAGGCGCTGACCCTTCACGTGATCGTTCCCGGCGCTTGCACCCTAAAGAAAGATTTCAACGTAAAAAATCCTCCCACTGTTCCTGGTCGGTATGAACATGCATCGAGGTACATCTGCTCGATAAAGGAGAAATATCTCGAGGCTATGAAAAAGGAATGCGGTTGGGGGGATTGGTTTGTGGTACAGATCCCCACCCGTGAGGAGAGTATTACCACCCACGTGGAGGGCTTTCTAAGTGTGTAAACTTACCCCTTCACGTTGGGTCTCCTAGATCCAATCGTGATCAATTTTTGTAAAAGATACCAAGTCACCCTCGGTCAGATCCACCCATATTTCTAGAAAATAGTGATCATGCTTATTTCTCCAGCCAAGCCGAGGGGCTAGAGTTCACTCTCAATCATCTTATCCGTTTATATCGGCCTCAGCTTTTTCGAGGGTTGATTAAACTTCAACACTAGTCAACCAAGTTCTTCTTTTCCAGCAATGACGAAGATAAAGATCGAGGTTGGATGAGATGGTTCATTTGAGTGAGGACAAGTAGAATCATCCTCGAGGGGAAAATGATGTTCTCGGAAAAGTGGAACTTCAACCGTAAGTGGAATAGTTTCCCTAGAAAATTTTCTCTTTTTGACTATGCTTTGCATGACACCCTTACCTTTATTTATAGTGCTCACTTGGATGCCCCATGCAATCCTCGATCTCGAAGACTGGGTAAGAAAACTAGCTGCGACCTCCTCATATGACGAACGCCGGTGGTGTGACTTGGCGAAGGGCAAATGGGAAATCAAACATCATGGTAATTCCTGGTGCCTTTTTTATTTATCGGAGACATTTGTTTTCTCATACTTAGTTTTTATCTCTTCAGGCATTGGGGATTTATCTAAGATGAGGCCGGCCCCTCATGGGGAAAAGATAGAGTTCCCGATTCCAAAATCAAAGAAAGATAATAAGAGAAAGAGGGGTTCAAAGCCCGAAGACCTCCAAAATAAAGCGGGCCATGCTCGAAGAGGTAGGAAGAATGTCATTCCTATGGATATAGACTCAGTCCACCAGCTCATGGATGACAAAGAAGATGAGGGCAAGGACTTAGCGCTGGTGACTCGAAATAGAAAGCCAATCGAGGCCGCCAAGCCCTCCGAGCCAGAGATCCTGCCTCGAGGTGAGGAAACCTTGAAGAAAGATGAGGGAAAAGCCCCTGAATCACCCAAGGTTACGACTGTTCCTCGGCCTTCGATGAGAACACCAAAGAAGATAGATTTCGAGGTCCCCATGACCGAACAGAACGCCTCGGTCAACCTGCCCCCGGCCAGGAAAATGGGTCACTCTCCGCCGTTACCGGCTTACTCTGAGGATGCCATAAGGGAAGCTCGGGCCTTGACAACGTCAGACTTAGGCGGAGTCCCCAATGGGGACGATCCTTTCCGGGATTGTTTTACTGGGGTCAATGATGCCGACCTCAACGATGCATCTACCATCTTTGAAGAGGCCCAATGTCTCTTCTCTAAGGTAATCATTAATTCTTAACGTTGTAGTTTCCTTTTTCTCTCCTTACCTTTACTAATAACTCTTTTTTCTACGTAGGCATTTGCCAAGTTTAAGATCGACCTGAGCCAGTGTGAGGCCGAGCTGAAGAAGTCCTTGGGTGAAGGAAAGGCCCTGAGGCTCCTTTGCAGTCAAAGGGAAGAGGAGCTCAAAGACCTTCAGGTAGAGTTGGCAAAGGCTCGCGAGTATGAGGCCGATCTAGACAAGCAGGTAACAGTCGTATTGAAAGAGTATGGTCTCCTCATCCTAACTGTGGAAGTTAACCCTTCGGTATCTCAGTTGTAGCAAAAGGTAGAGATGATGGGGTAGCTTCGAGGCGAGGTTGATCGGGTTAACGCTGAGGGCAACCGGTGGAAGGAAAAGATGGACCGCCTTTCTGTGGGGAAGAAAGATGCACTAAACAGACTGGCATCAGTTGAGACTCAGCTTAGGAGTGTCAGAGAGAGCAGTTCGGCCTAGGCCGAGAGGATCGCCAAGCATGAAGTCAAGCTTGCCAAAGTTGAGACCGAGGCCACTGAAGCAAGGGATGAGGATGAGAGGACGAAGGTCACAACTAATAAAATCATTGCCGTGTACTTGAGGGACACCAAGGCTGCTCAATCGAAGCTGAGGGAAGCTTTCGATTAGGAAAAACGGAGCAATGACTTGGATAGGTGGCAATCTCGGAGGGAGACCCTTGAAGAGATTCATATTAGAGGCTTCGACCATACTGAAGAGATAGCTCAAGCAAGGGCGATAGAGGCCGATGCCAGATTCCTTGTCTCCTCCGATGATGACAACGATGGTGAATGCAACCAAGCTGGGTCCGATAACAAGGAGGGACCCGAAGAAGATGCTGCTCCCAGTAAGGAAACTGCTCCCGAAGGTGAGACCGGTCCCGGGGCGTAGATAGGAATTTTTTCTTTTTGTATTTTCTTTTATGCCAAGTCTTTTGTCGAATTTTGTACATATCTCTTTTTTGAGTATATAAAATAAGAAACTTCCTTGAATGCCTTCTCAATATTTCTTTGCCTTAAACTTTTCGCAATAATTTCATTCTTTGAATGGTGTATTCGAGATTCTATCTCAGACAGTTTTCTTTAAAGTTATCATGGTCGAGCTCGAATAAGGTTCAAACCTTTGGGTCATAGACTCTTTGTGTTGGCAAGTCTCTGATCCATAATCAAAGTATTTATTCGGGCTTAGGATAATCGAACCCTTGGGTTCGAATAGGGTGAGAACAAGGTCTCGAACCCTAAGTGTATCGGCCCTTAGGCTCTTTTAGGTTGGGCTGTTATGGCCTCTGAGAGATGGCTATTACTTCCCCTTTTCGGCTTAAAATACTTAGCCAAATTTTCATTATGTTTATGCCTTGGCATGCATTTTTTACCCATTGGGTTTGTCGAGGGTTTAGTGTCAATCGGAACCCTTTTGTTTTTAGTGCCTTAGCACAAGTTTGTATGTGAATAATTTGATACCTCTTGACGTTTCCTGGCGGCTGATTTTATCGAAACCCTTTGATTATTTTGCCGAGGGTAGCCTTTAGTTAACTGGTTTTTCAAAGTATTTGAAGGCCTTTAGTTTATGGTGGAAGTCGGACGTCTCTGAGCCGCATATTTTAGCCGTAGCCTTTTATATGACCGTGGTCTTTAATATGGCCGTAGCCTTCGGGCATGTCTCTTGGACTTTTTTCCTGATATCATTTCGAACTTCTTCGGAATGATAGTCCCCGAGTGTGATAGCCTGGCCTTTACATCGAGGGATGCCTTTTTGAGGTCTTACAAATTCGAGTTTAGACAACTCGGATGTGCTGACTATCAATAACAGTCCCCGAGTAGCCGAAGTATATTTGTGCTTTGGTTGAGCCGTTTCTCACAGAGAATCACAACTATGGAGCTCGTATAGTAGAAAATTTCTTCGAGACACAAAGTCTTTAATATAGAAAGAATGTTTCTTTGAATAATTCATACATGCGCACATGTTTTACCATCGGGGCTCAGCTATTCTATAAGGACACAGTTCCTCTAACTGTTTGGCTCATTAAAAAGTTTTCCTATCGAGGCCCTCTTTGGCATGAAGTATTTTTCTCGAAAATAGCCTCCGAGGGTGATGCCCCCAGTATTCGAGGTTGATTGAAAAAGAGCCTTGGATAGTGTTGAATTCTCCTTTGGTAGCACATAGTTGTTGCCTCATTAAAAACCTCTCCGGAAAAACCCATTTGGGATGAACCCCAATCTTAAGGAAAAAAGAGCGCAACGCGTGCTTTAAAACCTAAGGTCTTCGTGTAGAAGGGTGCCCTTGACATCTTCAATCGAACATCTACAATGAGTTAGTCTCGAACAAGAATGGAAAGAGGAGAAAGTCATACCTTAGCAATAATATCGTTTGAGCAATGACACATTCCAATTGTTTGACAATTGTTTGCCTTCCATCGTGCCAAGTTTGTTAGATCCCTTTCTGATGATACCAATAAATTGATATGGCCCCTTCGTTTGGGTTTCGAGTATTTAGGGTGACTTTCCTTAGAACTAAGTCCCCGATTCCGAAGTGGCGAAGGTTGGCCCTTCTGTTATAATATCTCTCAATTCTTTTCTTTTGTGTGGCAATCCGAACAAGCGCAACTTCTTGTTTTTCGTCCAATAACTCGAGGCTAGTGTTCATAGACGCGTGATTTGATTCCTCATTTGCATGACGAAATCTGGTGCTAGGTTCTTCGACCTCTACTGGGATTAAGTCTTCGGAGCCATATTCCAAAGAGAATGGAGTTTCCCCCATGCTGGACTTCGTTGTCATTCGGTATGCCCAAAGGACCTCGGGCAGAACCTCTCTCCATTTCCCCTTAGCGTCACCCAACATTTTCTTCATGTTATGGATAATAGTCTTGTTCGTCGATTCGGCCTGTCCATTTGCGCTTGGGTGATATGGTGTCGATAAGATCCTTTTTATTTTGTGTTCTTCGGGGAACTTTGTTACCTTGCTGCCGATGAATTTCTTCTCGTTGTCACATACGATTTCGGCGGGTATCCCGAACCGACACACGATGTGATCCCATATGAAGTCTATGACCTCTTTTTCTCTTACCTTCTCGAATGCCTGTGCTTCAACCCATTTAGAAAAGTAGTCAGCCATAGACAAAATGAATTTAGCTTTACTTGGTGCCAATGGCAGAGGGTCGACGATGTCCATCCCCCATTTCAGGAATGGCCATGGGGATAGGACTAAATGGAGTTGCTCTCCTGGCTGATGGATCATTGGTGCAAACCTTTGACATTTATCGCATTTTCGAACAAACTCCTTAGTGTCTTTTTCCATGCTATCCTAGTAGTACCATGCTCTAATAATTTGTGAATCAAAGAGTCAACACCGGAGTGCTTTCCACAAGTACCTTTGTGGATTTATCGTAGAACATAATCGGTGACCCCCGGCCCTAAGCATACCGCCAATGGTCCATCGAAAGTTCTCCCGTACAATGTTCCATCTTCATCCAATGTGAATCGGGTTGCTTTAGTTCGTAGGGTTATTGACCCTTTAGGGTCCAAAGGGAGCTTTTCGTGCTTTAAATATTCAACATATTTATTCCTCCAATCCCAAGTCAAGCTTGTGGAGTTTATCTCGGCGTGAACCTTCTCGACCACAAATCTCGATAACTGGACAACAGTCCTCAGGACAATGTCATCTTCTTCGACTGACGACCCCAAGTTCACAAGTGTGTCGGTCTCGCTGTTTTGTTCTCAAGGCACATGATCTAGGGTCCATTCCTTGAAGCGGTGCAGTGTCACCTGTAACTTGTCCAAATACCTTTGCATTCTATCTTCTCGAACTTCGAAGCTATTGTTCACTTAGTTCACCACCAACAGAGAGTCAACTTGGCCTCGATGACCTTCGCTCCCAGGATTTTAGCTAATTCGAGACCTGCAATCATGTCCTCGTACTCGGCCTCATTATTAATCAACCAGGAAGTTTTAATGGATTGTCTTATAGTATTACCCGTGGGTGGATTCAAAATGATTCCAAGCCCAGACCCTTTCATATTAGAGGAACCATTTGTGAAGAGAGTCCATACCCCCGATGATGTACTCAACTTTAGTAGATCCTTTTCCACTTCGGGTACGAGGGTTGGTGTAAAATCAGCCACGACGTTTGCTAAAATTTGAGAATTGATAGCCGTTCGGGGTTGATATTCGATATCGTACCCGCCAAGTTCGATGGACCATTTGGCCAATCGTCCCGACAGCTCGGGCTTGTGCAAAACATTTCAGAATGGATAAGTAGTTAACACACATATGGGGTGACATTGGAAATATGGCTTTAATTTTCTAGATGCGCTTATTAATGCAAGTGCTAACTTCTCTAAGTGCGGATACCTAGTTTCAGCATCTCCTAAGGTTTAAATTACATAATAAACAGGAAATTGCGTACCTTTCTTTTCTCAAACTAGTACGCCACTTACCGCTACTTCGGACACATCCAAGTATAAGTATAGCTTCTCATCCACCTTCGAGGTGTGGAGCAGAGGCAGGCTCGATAAGTATCACTTTAATTCCTCCAACGCTTGTTGGAATTCCGGGATCCACGCAAAATCATTTTTCTTTTTGAGTAAGGAGAAGAACTTGTGACTCTGATCTGACGATCTCGAGATGAACCGACCCAAAGCATCTATCCGTCCGGCTAGCTGTTGTACGGATTTTACACTATCCACAACGGTGATGTCTTCTATGGCTTTAACTTTGTTGGGGTTTATCTCGATCCTCTTATTTGACACCATGAAAACCAAGAACTTGCCCGAGCCGACTCCGAAAGCACATTTCTCGTGGTTGATTTCATGTTGTATTTTCTCAAAATCTCGAACGTTGCCTGCAAATGGGTCAAATGGTCCTCTGCATGCAGGGACTTAACTAACATGTCGTCAATGTTAACTTCCATTGATTTACCTATCTGTTGCTCGAATATTTATTAACCAGGCTTTGGTATGTAGCTCCTGCATTTTTTAGCCCGAAGGGCATTACATTGTAACAATATGTTCCGTACTTTGTGATAGATGAGGTCTTTTCTTGGTCCTGCGGGTTCATCTGAATTTGATTGTACCCGGAATAGCATCGAGAAAGGTAAGGATCTCATGGCCGGCCATGGCATCGATCATACGATCGATATTAGCCAGTGGAAAAGAGTCTTTAGGGCATGCCTTGTTCAAACCCTTGTAATCTACACGCATTCTAAGTTTGTTTCCTTTTTTAGGGACTACGACCACATTGGCTAACCATTCGAGGTATTTTACTTCCCTAATGGACCCTATTTTTAGAGGTTTAGTTACCTCGTCCTTTATGAATGCATGATTTACCTCGGACTAAGGCCTTCTCTTTTCCTTTACTGGTTTAAACCTGGGGTCGAGACTTAGCCGATGTGTTGTTTTCTCCAGTGGGATCCCTGTCATGTCTAAATGGGACCAAGAAAAACAATCTATGTTATTGATAAGGAATTGAATGAGTTTTTTCTTGAGTTTTGGGGGTTAATCCCGTTCCCAGGTATATCTTCCGTTCGGGAAAATCCTCGATCAATATCATATGTTCCAGCTCCTCAACCATTGAATTGGTTGCGTATGATTCTTCGGGAACGACGAAAGCTCGAGGGGTAAGGAAATCATCTTTTCCTTCTTCCTCGATTACCTGTTCCTCTGACTCAATCGAGGTCGGGGTCGGTGATTGCTATTTAGCCATCTGCTTGTCTTTGATGTTCTATTTTTCTGAGGTCGAAGGTGCTGGCGTCCGTTTCAACTCATGAACTGCAAACATTTTCTTTGCCGCATGCTATTCCCCGTAAACCATTTTCACACCATCTATTGTTGGAAACTTCATCATTTGGTGAAGGGTCGACGATACCGCTCTTATGTTATGGATCTACGGCCTTCGGAGCAGTGCATTGTACCTTATGTCACCATCGATGACATGAAATTTTGTCCTGGAGGGTCCCGGCTACGTTCACTGGTAGGATTATCTCTCCTTTTGTTGTTTCACTAGCCATGTTGAAGTCGTTTAGGACTTGAAATGCAAGTATGGTTTGATCTAGCAGTCCGAGCTGCTCTACGACCCTCGACGTGATTATGTTTTCCTATCTACATGGATCCACAAGAACACGTTTAACTTGAATTTTATTTAGCAAAATAGAATTACCAGGGCGTCGTTGTGTGGCTGAGAGAGGCCTTCTGTCTCCTCGTCGTTGAATGTAAGGGTGCCTTTGGTCATGTAGTCTCGGGTCCATTTTTCCCTTGTAATTAATACTTTGGTCCGTTTGAAGATGGGTCTGTGTGGGATGTCAACCCCACCGACGATCATGTGGATAATATGCTGAGGTTCTTCTTGCTCGTGTTTTCTATTGGCATCTCTTTCCCTGAAGTGATTCTCAGCCCGATCACTGAGAAACTCTCGAAGATGACCCTCATTGAACAATCGAGCTACCTCTTCCTTCAATTGTCTGCAGTCTTCGGTCCGATGGCCATGGGTACGATGATATTTACACATCAAGTCTAGGTTTCTCTGAGAAGGATCGGTTTGTATAGGTCTAGGCCACCTGGTGTCTTTGATTCTCCCGATAGACGATACAATTCCCGATTCATCGACACTGAAATTATACTCCGATAACCGAGGCACTTCTGCGGTATCAGTATGTTTATCAAAACCATTCTTACTCATAAGTCCCTGAGGATTTTTCCCTCGATCATTTCTTCGATCATTCCGTGGAGCATTGCGTCCCAAACTGTTGTTTCTTCGATCTGTGGCATATGGCTAATACCGTTCTCTATTTGACCTTGGTTCCCTGTCGGTATCCCTCGGGGCTTTCACTGGTAACCTGTTTGGATAAACTGAACCCGGAGGGGCTCCTAACTGGTCGTCCTTGACCCTGATCTTCGATTGATATCGATTGTGCGCGTCTGCCCAAGTTACAGCTGGATACTCAATCAGATTTTGCTTCAACTATCGTGATGCTATCGTGCTTCGCTCATTGAACCCCTGCATGAAAGATTGAATGGCCCAATCATCAGAGACTGGTGGTAACTCCATCCGCTCCATCTGAAATTGGGACACGAACTCCCTTAACATTTCATCAATCCTTTGTTTGATCTTGAAGACATCTGATTTCTTTGTTGCAACTTTTATGGCTCCGGCGTGTACTTTTACAAAAGAATCTGCTAACATCGCAAATGAATCAATGGAGTTCAGTGGAAAGTTGTGATACCAAATCAATGCTCCCTTTGATAGAGTTTCCCCAAGCTTTTTCAACAAGATGGACTCGATCTCATCATTTTCCAAGTCATTTCCCTTTATACCACACATGTACGTAGTGATATGTTCATTAAGATCGGTGGTTCCGTTGTACACCGGTATATCCGGCATGCGGAACTTCTTTGGAATGGTCTTTGGGGCCGCGCTTGGGAGAAAAGGCTTCTGCACGAACATTTTTTAATCCAAACCCTTTAAGATCCAGGGTACCCCTGGTATTTGATCGACTCGGGGGTTGATTTTATCCACCGTTTTGTCATTATCTTCGATCCTCTTTTCTCCCGACTCGATTATTTTGGTGAGTTCCTCGAGCATTTTCATGATTATAGGGTCAGTCCCTAATCTGTTAGCTTTTGACCATTCCGGCACCGACTCAGTACGGCGAGTGACTTCTGGTTCAACCACGCTCAGGGTTTTATGTTGGCTTTGTAGCTGAGCGATAGCAACTTTCTTAGCTTGTAGCATTTCGAAGATTACGTGGTGGCTAACTCCCACGTCTCCTACACCCTGTGTTACTTGACCAGCATCGGACTTTCCCACGTATACTTCCTCTGAGATTTGCGCCTAAGCCCACATTCAAAGCAATGTGCGAACTAACATCGACCGGTTCTATAATCAGCACTTCCCCAGGGTTAAGCGGTGGTACACCAACCCCCGAAGCAGCTACATTATCATTTTCTCCATAAAATCCAAGACCATCATTTCCGTGTACGGGTGCGTGTTAAAACAAAATATTATTGACAAGCACAAGTGTGAAAATAACATGTGTTATAAAAAATCAGCACTGAAACAATCACTATTATCTTTAGACCCCATGATTGGCGCCAAAATGTTTACCCTAAAATCTGAGTAACAATTAAATTTGTATCGAGGTCTTAAAGATACGTGCTTTAGTATAATGCTAATTAATAAACAAGAGATTAAATGTATAGACCAAAGAGGTAGGCTGAATCAAACCAGTGTGTGAGCAAGTCTCGACCTCAAGCTATGGTGACCTCGAGGTAAGCTAATAAGAACATCAAAGTAAGAATAACAAAGTTAAGAGACAATTCTGATGAGTGATGAGCAAGAAAGTAAGAGTATATATTCTTTGCCAAAGATTGATGGTGTTTACAAATGAATGGGCTCTCCTTTATATAATAGGGGAGTCCTAAATAAGGTACATTTCCGTTTCTAGTAAGGAATCTAATTGTACAGCTGTCTAACCGCCTAATACAAATTCGTACAAATCCGTTCCAGAATTTACGCCTTGATCTTTGTGCCGTTATGGGAATCTTGCTTACTCTGTTACAATCCCATAACGACATTATCTCGAGGTAGATCATACTCGGCCTAGGTACTAGTCGTGCGCTTCGATCTTCGAGCCTTATACTCCGTGATCAGACTCGAACTTGGTTCATTGGGTTCGCTGAACTCGGGCTCGAAGTGACTCTTTAAGCCCACAAAATCGGGAATACTTGATTTTGACCGTACACAGAACCTTTCCTATAGAATCCGAAACAAAATGCATAAGAATAGATGTAAGGAACCGTACTCAACATCTCGCTGTTGCAGCGTGGAAACTGATCCACACATAATACCATTGCGACGTCCAACCCGATTCAAACAATGTACCCGTGGCGGTGTGCCACCCGATCCACACATAACAATAATTAAGGAAATGCCCATCAAGCCATTATGCTTATACCTACGAAATGAACGAATACTTATCACAAGTATACCAGGTGCATAATACAACCCTGGGGAGACGGATAACACACTACAAAACCCAAGCACGACAAAGGTGCAATAAATGACCTGCATCTCGAGAGCCATCTTTCTCATATAACACCACAAGCTACACAGGATCACAACACATGTGCGAATAATCAAGCTGTCTCACAAGCCACGCTGAACAAAAGAGTATTGCACGAAATAGCTGATGACAGGAATAACATCCAATGCCCGACGACTCCTCTGAAAGCTATGCTATGACGAATGAACACATCCGACCTTATATAGAGCACACATTTACACTAGACTCACCAACGGACCTCAAGTCGATTCAGATCATACCATACTGGGCTAACAACCTTTCAAGGATCCAAAATGGCCCTATTCTTGACGCACAAGAGCAGTCGTCCAATCCGGAACAAACTCCCACAATCCACAACTAAAGGAATAGAGCGCCTTTCTGGCATAAACTCTCACATTAGCTACGATGACGAATGAACACATCCGACCTAATGTGGAGCACACATTCACAGTAGACCCACCAACAGACCTTAAGTCAATTCTGATCATACCATACTGAGCCAACAACCTTTCAAGGATCCACAATGGCCCTATTCTTGAAGCACACGAGCAATATGCCTTATAAAAAGGACTAAGCGGTCGTTGCAAATATAATCCGATTTACAAGTCCGGAGTCGAATCCCACAGAGAACTAAGGCTTAGCTACAGTTTTTCACTATCACCAAGAATACAAGCTTGAACAATTCCTAACTTATAGATATTAAGATTCTTGTGTTTAACTACTAACTAACAAATTAAAATAGTAAATTAACACTAAAGATACTATGGGTTGGAGAAAAGATTAAGGAGGTCTAGAGTTATGATTTCCAGAATTGTCGGAATCCTTCCCGCTACGTCCTCTATAATTTCGCCTAAGTATTCTCTACCGATCATGAGTGCTCTGACTACCGCAAATATCTCCCGAGTAATTACGACAATTTACTAGATGTACTCTCCCAAGTTACGCTAGCTGGCATTAAGTACGACTCACTTAGATCGCACCAAGGTTTCATTATCCCTAATCCCACCTTTAAACCCTTGATTATTGACTCCTCACATACGTCGAGAGTGATGTTGTTCAAAAACAACCTAAATATGCATTCTCTCCCGAGTAATACATACTAAATAGGCACAGCCTATTGAGATCTCTTCAATCAACCACAAGAATAATATAGTTGAACAAATAGAGAAAATACTACGGCTCAATTATATAAAAACATAACAAGAATTTATCCTACAAAAGGTTTCATCAAAACCCTAGATAACAAATTAGCTATTCATAATAGTATGTAAAACTACAATACTAAAAGTCATAACCAACAATGAAAAAAGGAAGAGGAAGGAAAAACTCGTATAAGAATTCCCCACCTTGATCCTATTGTGTCTCTGCCTCCTTAGGTCGAATTTGTGTCCAAAATATGTCCAACCTGTCCAATCTACTCAAAATACCATTTTTCCATGTATATATACCAAGTAGGGTCGGGCCCAAATAATTATACCTTCTCTTACGTGAAAAAGTATGATTTTCCAGTCCTAAAGTAGCGCGACCGCGCATATCAAAAAGTTTCTGCCCCATTTGCGCGTCGGGTCCGCGGTCACAATTGGAACCGTGTTTCTCACCCTATTCCATTTGGAATTTCAAAAACGTAAAACATGAAAGTTATATCCCTTTGATTTATCTTTCCAACCATATATTAGATAGCCCAAATAGAGTTAGGAGCAAATAGTTATGTCTATTTTACTAGACAGTGCGCAATATACCTCCTCGAGTCTTCGTTTGTTCTTAACTATCAAATTTGACCCCCAAACACGATCTCGACTTAATTCCCTGGGCTTTTACTCAGAATTCAAAGCTCCAAATCACTTGAATTCATTCCATAACATCTATATAGCTCGAAGCACTCCTACAAGGCATAAAACACACAGTTAGTGCAAAACACTAGCGATTAAATCTCAAACTCAATTAAAGTGCAGTAAATTAGAGTGTAATAAGAAACTAAAATACACAATTATAGCCTATCATCAACACCCCACACTTAAAGCATTGCTCATCCTCGAGTAATCAAACTACACTATATATTAACACGACCTTTTTTAAACAATTCTCCTAACTCATCATCCCAAGAATACTTAAAATAGACTAAGCACAAAAGTGTAACATCTTCACCTCAAGATTTGAATCACAAGTACCACACATTATTCACAACTCACCCACTTACTCTAGCATAGAGGTCAAGGATTACCTTTCTTTCATGAATCAAGTGCCCTCACACATCAAAAGAGAGTAGTTTCACACAATAAAATTTAAGAACCCTCAGGAACTCAAGATAGAAAGAATCCACTCACTCTCAGAAATAACATTCATATGCCACAAAAGATGCACCATAGGCTTGCCCGTAGTGTACTACTTTACTAATCGAGCTCATTCAGTCTAGGATCAAGTAGAAATTTATTTGGTTGTAATGTAGGCTGCGGGACGGGTATGATATATTTAGATATTAGAGTGACTACACCTCCCTAAGCACTTTAATACGTATACGTTAACATTCAAACCCCATACTTATGTCAAACCAAACTCCGCCTTCACATAAATGTATTTTTCCCCATACTTCTTTAAGCACAATTACATCAAGAGCCACCACTTATCAAGGAATAGTTTTTTTTCCACTACAATACAACTAATTTTTTTTCTTTTTTTAAGTGGCTCTTACTTTTTCAACACAATGCACCTTTTCTCCCTATTTCATTAGTTCACTCAAAATCCAAACCAACTACCCCACACTTTAACTTTTACACAGCTCATAACAATTCAAGTGCTCATGAGAGGTTAAAAGGTTCAAATAGATAGTTCATTCGAACAAATGGGTAAGGCGTGTAATGTGGTTGCCAAAGAAACAGGGTTACAGGCTCAAAGGGGTTAACTACGATACATAACAATTAGGAGGGTAAAATATACATATCTGGCTCAACAAAGAAACGCCTATATCACTTCTAAGACTGAACAAAACTACTATTTCTCTTTGCAAACACACAGGGCAAGTTTTAGACATTAAATGCAATACACTGAATAACACACATACCTCACACACACATGGCATATAACTCACTCAGGATTGGATTAATCAAGACACTCTAGTCAAAGCAATTAAACAAATTTAAAATAATACAATTTAAGGTACTTATACAAGAGTCAGAAACTGAGTCTAAGCGTCACAACCAAAGTACTCACTATTCTCAAGGCATAACAAAGTCAAGATTTATTTCTTCAATTCAAAACACAACACAATGACTCCTATTCCTAAAATAAATAAAACTAACTATACCCGGTTCAAACAAAACACTTGGAAAACAACCGCGGCACAAAGAAAACAAAGGGGGAATTGCTACACTACATAACAAAAGAAAATCTTTTTTTTAAGACTTAAATCCCTCAAGAAAATTGTCTAATAGATCCATCGTCGGGAAAAGTCCAATCTTGTCTATTTGAAAGAAATTATTAAATTAAACTAACATACGTCGGGAGTGATGTTATTCAACAACTACCTAATTATGCACTCTCTACCGAGTAATACATACGAAATAGGCACAGCTAATTGAGAGCTCTTCAATCAACCATGAGAATAATATAGTTGAACAAATAGAGAAAATACTACGGCTCAATTATATAAAAATATAACAAAAATTTATCCTACAAAAGGTTACATAAAAACCCTAGATAACAAATTAGCTATTCATAATAGTATGTAAAACTACAACACTAAAAGTCATAACCAAAAATGAAAAAATAGAAAGAGAAGGAAAAACTCATAGAAGAATTCCCTCCCTTGCTCCTATTGTGTCTCTGCCTCTTTAGGTCGAATTTGAGTCCAAAATATGTCCAACCTGTCAAATCTACTCAAAATACCATTTTCCATGTATATATACCAAGTAGGGTCAGTCCCAAACAATTATACCTGCTCCTATGCGAAAAAGTATGATTTTCCAGGCCTGGAGTATCTGGCTCAACAAAGAAACGCCTATATCACTTCCAAGACTGAACAAAACCACTATTTCGGTTTGCAAATACACAGGGCAAGTTTTAGACATTAAATGTAATACACTGAATAACACACAAACCTCACACACACATGGCACATAACTCACTCAGAATTTGATTAATCAAGACACTCTAGTCAAAGCAGTTAAACCAATTTAAAATCATACAATTTAAGGTACTTATACAAGAGTCAAAAATTGAGTCTAAGCGTCACAACCAAAGTACTCACTATTCTCAAGGCATAACAAAGTCAATATATATTTCTTCAATTCAAAAGACAACACAACGACTCCATTTCCTAAAAAAAATAAAACTAACTACACCCGGTTCAAACAAAACCCTTGGAAAACAACTGCGGCACAAAGAAAACCAAGGGGGAATTGCTATACTACCTAACAAAAGAAAATATTTTTTTTATGATTTAAAACCCTCAAGAAAATTGTCTAATAGATCCATTGTCGGGAAAAGTCCAATCTTGTCTATTTCAAGTAAATTATTCAATTAAACTAACATACGTCGGGAGTGATGTTGTTCAACAACTACCTAAATATGCACTCTCTCCCGAGTAATACATACTAAATAGGCACAACTAATTGAGAGCTCTTCAATTAACCACGAGAATAATATAGTTGAACAAATAGAGAAAATACTATGACTCAATTATATAAAAGCATAACATCAATTTATCCTACAAAAGGTTCCATCAAAACCCTAGATAACAAATTAGCTGTTCATAATAGTATGTAAAACTACAATACTAAAAGTCATAACCAACAATGAAAAATAGGAAGAGGAAGGAAAAACTTGTAGAAGAATTCCCCACTTTGCTCCTATTGTGTCTTTGCCTCCTTAGGTCGAATTTGTGTCCAAAATATGTCCAACCTGTCCAATCTACTCAAAATACTATTTTTCCATGTATATATACCAAGTAGGGTCGGGCCTAAACAATTATACCTTCTCCTACGCAAAAAAGGATGATTTTCCAGGCCTGGAGTAGCGTGGTCGCGCTAGTGGCCGCGCATATCAAAAAGTTTCTTTCCATTTATGCGTCAGGTCCACGGTCGCAGTTTCGACCGTGTTTTTCACCCTGTTTCGTTTGGAATTTGGGAAAACGTAAAATATGAAAGTTGTATCCCTTTGAGTTACATTTCCAACCATATATTTTATATCCCAAATGGACTTCGGCGCAAAGAGTTATGTCTATTTTGCTAGACAGTGCGCAATATGCCTCCTCGAGTCTTCGTTTGTTCTTGACTATCAAATTTGACCCCCAAACACGATCCCGGCTTAATTACTTGGGATTTTACTCAGACTTCAAAGCTACAAATCACTTGAATTCATTCCATAACGTTTATATAGCTCGAAATCACTCCTACAAGGCATAAAACACACAGTTAGTGCAAAACACTAGCGATTAAAGCTCAAACTCAACTAAAGTGCAGTAAATTAGAGTGTAATAAGAGACTAAAATATGCAATTATAGCCTATCATTAACGAGAAATCGTCCAATCCTGAAATAACTCCCACAGTCCACAACCAAAGTAATAGAGCACCTTTCTGGCATAAACTCTCACATTAGCGATAGTACCAGAATCTCCATACTTAGTTTCAATCTTTAACAATCAAGTGACTAACATGTCACACTTATACAAATCTCTCTATGGGGTACGCTCCCACGACCTTCCACTCAGGTAGAAATGTCTGCACGTCCATACCACTAACCGTTCTAATTCTGTAAGAGAATCAAAAATACGCAAGTCAATACACAAAGCCTCTTCCACAGAATACCATTCTCAAGTGACACTAAAGAAAATGCCAGCTTACTTTGAATATCTGCATTCACCCCTGCTCATCCTAGCTTTTGACATTCTATCAACACTGAACTGCAACCTTGACCTTCAATTTCCAGTTCCCATGCTGCTCACTGCACCTATTATGCCGCTACGCGATAATACACGTATTCACCATACCACTAGTGGAATAAATACTTCATTGGCTAGAAACCTTTAACTTAACCAATTCAACACGCAATTGATTTCCCAAACCGTAAAAAAAAATACAAACCTCAAGTCGCGATCTAAACCGCCATGACTCTTCCGGAATCCATTTACACTACAAGGCCATTTGAATCAAATACCTCCCAGATCAATTGAGTTTCGGGGGAGCTCAAGCCCACGCGTACAACCACAAACCACATGTATAGCTTCACGCTGAAGGAACTGATCACTGCAACAATCATGCTGATTCAACCATTACTAACTGACGCAACTTCTTCCAATTTATTCTAGACTTGCCTTAGAAATAATAATAGCTGCATCCAAAAGCATAATGAACCAAATCCGCACTCCTCCCGAGGGACCCAGTTTACGAGACCACATCGTCTTATTACTCATTAATCATCTTATATTCTCCTAGCGCGCATAATAGCATCTCTACTGGTACACCCATTCTACAAGACCTTCCTCAAATCCGAATTTATTTCTTCCTTTCCTCAAATAATGTACTGCATACCCAATGATAACATAGAATATTCCAAGTCCTTAGTCACACATAAAGCTGGCTTTTTCTGCGTATATATGTACCCCTTCACTTTAGGTCCCGTAGATTCTTCTTCTCCACCAATAGACCCGGTGATTCTTGACTTCTGTCGACAATACCGAGTGACGCTCGGTCAGATTTATCCTTCTTTCTGGAGGATTGTATATATGATTCGATACGTTTACAACATGGTCGAGGTAATGACTTTCACCCTCGATCACTTGATCAGATTGTATAGCCCTCGTCTCTTCCGAGGGGGTTTAATTAAACTGCACTGTTGATCTGCCAAGGCGTTCTTTTCCTGACGAGGATAAAGATCGGGATGGATAAGCCAATTTGTTAGAGTCAGAACCTCGGACATCATCCATGCTGATAGAATGCCATTCCCGGAGGAATGGAACATGAAACGTAAGTATCTCCACATTAAGTATGTTTTATCGCCTCTTTTTCTTCTTCTGATCTGACCTTCATTTATTCACTCTTTGTAAGTACTCTCTATGGTGGTGAGTTTAATACATCATGCCTGTGCAGGCCTTGGGGAAGGTGTGTCGATAAGACCACCTCCTCCTGGTGAGGAAGAGGCTTCGAAGGCCGTCATGGATAAGAAAAGGAAGAGGGAGACATCAGCGGTGTCTCCAAAATCCAAGAAAGTGAAGGCTCAAAAACCCAAGACCGATGCTTCAGTTCTATCCTCGATGGCCGCTGAGAGCCCGCATGCTGAGGAAGAAGATGATGATACTTGCCCTTTGGTACAAAGGGAAAAATGAAGCGTTGATGCTTTGATAATTTCTGGACGGACGTCTACTGAATCGGAGGCGGCCGATGTGGACCCACCTTGGGCTGAGGAGACCCTCGAGGAGGGTTTGAGTGCAGTCCCCGAGCCGTTCATTGAACATGCAATATATGTTGGTGAGCTTGGAAGACTTGCTTTTGAAGCTTTTCGGGATCGAGAGGAAGCCCCGATGGAGGTTGATGGTGCAGGTGGGTTACAATCGGGCTCTTCCTTCTCTCCAGGGGAGATATGAGATGCCCGGGACAGGAATGCCCCCGGTTTGGGGACCTCTCAGGAGAGGATGATGCTTTAAGAGATTACATTGAAGGTGTTGAGGAGGAGACCAATATCAATGCCCCCGTTTCTCTCGAGGAGGCCGAGAGGCTTCAAAAGCAGGTGCCTTCTTGATATAATATTCTATGCTTCGAATTTCTACTCTTGGCTTTCTGACATTCTTCCTTTGACCTGTAGGTCAAGAAGTTGTATGAACAAGCCTTCTCCAAGCTGCAAGATAAGTTGACCCATCATGGAGAGGAGCTTGAGAAGCTTACATCGGAGTCAATTGAGCTGGAGGCTCTATACGCCCGAAAAGAGGAGGAGTTGATCAACCTCTGGGCAGGCTCGGAGAGGGAAATCCAAGAGAGGGCCGACTTCATCGAGCAGGTACTCTGGTACCAATAATCTTATCTTTTATTGCCATACTTGGTGCTGATTAGCTTATCTTCTGCATCTTTTAGATTAGGCGAAAGGATGCCCTAGTGGGGCAGCTCTGAGAGGATATCGTGGCCAAGGACGCTGAAATCCTTGAGCTGGCACGGCTGAATGATGTCGTGGCTTCGTAGAGGGATATGATTCAGGAAAAGCTATCCTCAATTCAAGACCTTCTTCGAAGTGCTCAGGAGGAGGCTGCTGCTTTAGCTAAGTCTGAGGCTGATGAATTTGTCTCTTCATACAAAAGAGATGTTGTAGCTGCAAATGATCGGGCTAGGGAGATATCCGAGAAGGCCAAGCTGAAACTGGCTCGGGCAGTTGCTCGTGCTCGCTTGCAAGCCAGGAGGCAAGCCTTCGAGGAAGTGAGCGCTAAATGTGTCGATCTCTCTGCCAAAATTGAAGAAGCCAGGGCCTTGGAGGAAGAATCGGTAATTTCAACTACTTCGGATGAGGACTCTGGAAGAGGCTCGGGCAGTAGTGAAGGCGAAAAGTAGATTTACCTACTGTTTTGCTTTTCCCCTTTTTTTGTACATGGGATCCTCGTAGGAGCTTTGTAAAATACCCTTGTAAATACATTTTTTGGAATGAAAAAATATTTCTCCGTCTCATATCTTTCAAACTTTGCCCTGCAATGCTTATGCGAAAGTTGACCTTCGAGCTCTAAATTTAGCTCTTCGGGGCCCATTCTTGTAGTGACAAAGATCCTCGGGATCGGACACCTTCTCGAGTCTAGGTTGACATGGGAGTTTCGATCCCTCAAATGCTACATGTCAGCGTCATTTATATGACATGACCGTGAAGTGACCGAGGTGGCCCCGCGGGTACACTTCCCCAAAAACTATAACGACCTTGTCAGAATTAATTTGCCCTCAAAGTGGGTGAATAGTCGCCGCTTGTTTTATATATATACACACTTGCTTCTTCTTCAGTTAAGGTCTTGCAACTTTGCAAAACCAATTTTCTCTTTAACGTTCTCTTCCTTTTCTCAGCTTGCGAATCTGCTTGAGCTTTCTTCCTCTTTATCTTTGTTCAAATAGTTATGGCTGCCGTGCCCAAATCTTCTCACCAAGAAGAGGGAAACTCTATCTATGCTTCTTGCTCGGTCGGTGGTACACCGCCAGCGTACGATGAGTTAAACTCGAGTTTTCTTGCTTTGAAGAAAGACTTTGCACTAGAGAAATCCTTCAATGCTCCGGGCCATCGAGAACATGCGTCGAGGTTTATTCGATCGAGAGAGGAGAATCCCCTCGAGTCCGTGAGGAGATTGTGGATGGGGAGAAAATGTGATGATGTAGATACCTTCCCAAAAGAGGATATTATAGCCCATGTAGAGGGATTCTTGAATGTGTATACGTACCCATTTACATTGGGCCCCCTCGATCGCCTTGTGCTAGAATTTGACAAAAGATATCGAGTCACTCTGGCTCAAATTCATCCGTCCTTCTGGCAGATAGTGCTGATGATGAGGTACTTTACTGAAAAGGCTAAGCTCGGGTTTACCCTTAGCCACCTTATCAGATTATATCAGGCTCTGCATTATCGAGGCCTGATTTTATTACGGCACCGATCCACCAAGCCTTTTATTGCAAGTGACGATGAGGATCAAAACCGAGAATGGATGAGCCGATTTGTCCGAGTGAGGACCGTCGACATCATTCCTGTGGAGTTCCTATCGTTCCTTGAAAATTGGAACTTCAAACATAAGTACTACGTCATACCTTAGTGCCCTTTGCTCTTGATGATTTATAAGAATGTTTCTTTTTTTCTTTCTCAATGGTCGAGTAGATGGTGGAAGAGATCCTTGATCTTGCGGACTGGACTCGGTGGCTGACAGCTTCCTTGACCTACGATGAACGCAAGTGGCGAGATCTGTCGAAGGGAAGTTGGGCAAAAAAGCACCACGGTATAAGCCATGTGATTGCCTTTTGAAGAATGCTTTTTTTTATGTGTATTAACTCCGCCACCACATGTGTTGGTGGATTCTCGAAGATGAGACTGTGCCCCCTCGAGGAGGAGGAAGGACCGTATGCTTCGGAGCCGAGGGAGGATAATAAGCAGAAAAGGTCCTCGATGGATGAGGACATTCTCTATGAGGCGAGGCCTGCCCGGAGACATAAAGAAGATGTCGCCGATGAATAGGACTTTATATGCATTAGTTATTCCGTGAATATCAGCTCTTCCGAGGTTGCTGATCCTGCTAGGACTGAGACCTCTAACCTCGAGGGAAAGAGCAAAAGTCTTTCACCACCGTCTGCTTCCCCCCTCGAGGGGTGCTCAGGGCCAAGGGCCGCCTAAATCAAGTGGGGTCTCGAGCGATCATATCCCTATTGAGAGAAGTTCAACTGGCGCCGATAGGACCAGGCCAGCAGACGCACGCTCAACTTTTGAGGAAGCTAAGCGGCTCTATTCCGTGGTGAGTTTTGGTTGACTTTGTCGACTTCTCAGCTTTGTATTTTCATTTTTTGAACTGAAGATTATTTTTCATAGGATTTTGACAAGCCCAAGTTCGAGTTGCTCCATTGTGAGACCAAGTTGCGGGAAGTTTCGGGCAAGGAGAAATGTCTCAGGCTTCTTTGCAATAAGAAAACAAAAAAGTTGGTATATCTTCGATCGGAGATGCATCGAAGTTGAAACCACGAAGGCAATCGTGAGCATCAGATAATCCTTATTTTGAGGGAGTACATGCTTCCTTTCTCGTCTTTGAGAACTAATGTTTCGGTGCTTCAGCTGCAGAGAAAAATGGAAGCGTTGGAACGCCTTTGGGGCGAAGTCGGAGAGGTTAATTCCGAATGCAATATGTTGAAGGCGCAGATAGGTGTTCATGCTATAGCCCAAAGGAATGCTTTGGCCAAGGCTTCTTCCCTCGAGGTACAACTTTGCAATGCTCGAGAAAGTAACTCGATTTAGACAACCAATATTGCCAAGCTCGAGACTGTTCTTTTGAAGATGAAGGCCGAGGTCGTGGACGCCTAGGATGAAGCTAAAGAAGTTCGAGAAAAGGCCGATAAGAAAGTAGCCGTTTATTTAAAAGATGTTGCTGATGCTCGGGCTTAGCTGAGGAAAACCTTTGACAGAGAAAGAAAGAGCAATGAGTATGCCCGATGCATCTCAGAGGGAGACCCTCGAGGAGATCCATGCTAGGGTCTTTGATCTCTCGGAAGAGATAAAGAAGTCCAAGGCAGATGAGATTGGTGCCAATTTTTTACTTTCCTCTGGAGCCGATGCTGATACTTGAAGGCCACCGTGGGAGATGGTCCGAGGGGCCGTCGAGGGAGCTGGTCCCAAGAGTGGACTAGATTTTTCTTTCTTGTCCTTTGTATAGAACTCCTGTGGGAGCATTGTAAATGTATATTTGTAATATATATATAAATTCTTTGGTATTTCTGATTTGCTTGTCGATAATTAACCCGATGAATTGGACTTCGAAATGAAACCCTTGGGGTTATAAAATGGCCTTGAGGCTTTTTAGGATAGCCCGTGGGATCTTACGCATTTGGCACTTAGGCGTTTTAGTTAACCATTTAGGGCTCAATCTTCGAGTCAGGTTTCGACTTGAAATCATCGACCCTTAGGTTTTTTAGCTCATCCCTGAGGCTCTTTAGGTTGGCGCTTAGGCTCTTACGCATTGGGTTGGTACTCCCTTTGATATGGCTGGAGACTTGGGCTATTACGCACTGGGTCGGTACGACCTCTAATATGGTTAACCGTTTAGGGATCAGTCCCTGAGTCGAGTTTCGACTCGAACTCATCAATCCTTAGGTTTTTTAAATCGACCCTGAGGCTCTTTAGGCTGGCGCTTAGGCTCTTACACATTGGGTCGGTACCCCCTTACATATGGCTGACGACTTGGGCTCTTACCCGTTGGGTCGGTACGACCTTTAATCGGTTCTTTTCAAACTACTTTCGAAGTAATTGGAGGCCTGTGATTTAATGGAGACGGTCGGACGTCTCTAAGTCACGTTAGTTTAGAAGGAGTCTTATGATGGTGGTCATAGTATTTGTTTGTAGCCTTTTAGTCCCCGAGTGAGATAGACTCGGCGTCTATATTGAAGGTATGCCTTTTTTTTGGGGTCTTAAAAGTTTGATGTATAGCCTTGACTTTGATATCGGGATTATACTTTTTTAAGGTCTTAAAAGTTTGTACATGCCTTAATTGAGGTCTTATAGTTTTATATTGCCTCATGGAGGGCTTCCATCGGTGCCTCATGGAGAGCTTATATTGTTGATATTGCCTCATGGAGGGCTTATATTGTTGGTGTTGCCTCATGGAGGGCTTACATTGGTGCCTCAAGGAGGGCTTATGAGCTCAAAGCTGCCAGCCCAAAGGTCTTACGGCTTCGAGTTAGATAGCTTGATGAGCCGACTGTCGAGGACAATCCCCGAGTCGGGGTTATTCCTTTTTTTTAAGGTCTTACAAATTTGATGTTGCCTCGTTGAGGGCTTACAAGGTTGATCATACCTCCTCGAGGTCTTATATTGTTGTCGATATTGCCTCATGGAGGGCTTATGTTGTCGATATTGCCTCATGGAGGGCTTATGTTATTGATATTGCCTCATGGAGGGCTGACATCAGTGATATTGCCTCATGGAGGGCTTAAATCGGTGCCTCATGGTGGGATTATATTGGTTCTTCATGGAGGGCTTATGAGCTCGAAGTTGCCAGCCCTGAGGCCTCACGGCTTCGAGTTTTCGGTGTCAGTCCCCGAGTGTCCAGAACATTTCTGGCCCTTGGGCCGTCTCTTGTGAAAATAGCAAACTTTTTCGACGCGCGAAGTGTTTTGATGAATAAATATTCTCCTTCGATTACTTGGTACAAGTATACATGTTTCCACCATCGAGGGTTCGATTAGTCTATGTGGACAAGGTTCACTCGACCGTTCGGTCCTATACATCGTTCTCCTGCGGAGACCCTCTTTGGAACATTTTAGTTTCTTCGAGGAGGTGATCTCCCGGGGGAATGCCCTCAGTATTTGAGGTTGATTGAAGAGAAGCCTTGAATATTTGTTGGGTTCTCCTTAGGTAGCATATATGTGTTTCCTCGTTAAAAACCTTGTCGGTAAAACCCATTTGGGATAAAATATGACGTGAGGGAAAAAGAGCGCAATGCATTCTTTAAAACCTAAGGCCTTCGAGCTGGAGGGTGCTTCGATTCCTTTCAATCGAACACGTGCACATGGGTTAGTGTAAAATATGAAGGAAAGAGGGGGAGGATTGGACCTTAGCTATGGTGGCGTTCAAGCCTCGATATGCTTCAGTTACTCGTTCCGAGGACGCGGCGTGGTCCTTTATTAGTTTATTCGAGGATGTAGTTTATGATTGCTATTCGACTGTTTGCTTGTTTTTTGTCTCTTTCGATGTAGAAGGTGTCGGTGTTGGTGCCACATCGTGCACTGCGAACATTTTTTTTCTTGTGTGCTGCTCTGTGTACACTGTTTTTACTCCATCCTTCGTAGGAAACTTCATCATTTTATGAAGCGTCGACGGCATCGCCCTCATACTGTGAATCGATGGCCTTCCAAGCAATGCATTGTATCTCATGTCACCTTCGATGACATGAAACTTAGTATCTTGAATTGTACCGGCCACGTTGACTGGGAGGATGATTTCCCTTTTTGTTGTCTCGCTCGCCATATTGAATCCGTTGAGGACTTGAGAGGCGGGCACAATTTGGTCGAGAAATCCGAGTTGCTCTACCACCCTCGACCTAATGATGTTGGCTGGGCTACCTGGATCCACGAGCACATGTTTAATTTGAAATTTATTCGAAATAAAAGAAATTACCAGTGCGTTATTATGAGGTTGAGACAAGGTCTTGATGTCCTCTTCGCTGAATGAAAGCCCTGAGCGAAGGCTTGTATTTCCCAATCATCGGAGGCTGGTGATAATTCCATCTGTTCCAATTGGAAGCGGGATACGAACTTCCTTAACATCTCATTCTCTCTTTGTTTGATTTTGAAGACGTCAGACTTCCTTGTAGCGACCATGATGGAACCAGCATGTGCCTTCACAAAAGAGTCTGCCATCATGGCAAACAAATCTATTGAATCCCGGGGCAGGTTATGATACCATATCATGGCCCCTTTGGACAGTGTTTCCCCAATTTTTTTCAACAAGACAGATTCAATCTCATCATCTTTTAGTTTGTTCCCCTTCACAGCACAAGTGTAAGCAGTAATGTGCTCATTGGGGTCCGGGTCCCGTTGTATTTCAGGAGATCGGGCATTCTGAATTTCTTCGGGATGGGATTTTGGGCCGCACTTGATGGGAATTGCTTTTGCACAAACTTTTTTGAATCCACACCCTTCAGAATCGTGGGTGCGCCCGGGATCTGATCTACCCTCGAGTTATAGGTCTCCATATTTTTGTCGTTAGCTTCTATCTTCTTTTCACCTGATTCAATCCTCTTTGTGAGGTCCTCGAGCATCTTCATAATAGCGGGGTCGGCTGCTGTCCCGTTATTGCTCGACCTTTCTGGTGCCTGTTTGACTCGAGGAGCCGTTTATGGTGGCACTGTGCTTGGAGTTCTTTGATGGCTTTGTAGCTGAGCAATAGCCACTTGTTGTTCTTGCAACATCTCAAAGATGACATGAATGCAAACTTCTCTTTCCTTTTGAGCAGGGTCTCTCTGTGCTTCATGTTGGTCTCCTTTGCGCACACTTCCATCTATATGGGAGATTACATCGACATGTTGATCATTGCATGAGCCTTCATCAACGGAAATTTACACGGGTGCCCCTTCAGGCTTTTGCGGTGGTACACCGGCACCTAAAGCAGCTGCGTCGTTCTCTCCATGATCCTCAGGACCGTTGTTTTCATGTGTATTCACTGAGTTAGACATTTTCTAACCTGAAATTGAAGATTCTTGGACAAGAAAAAGTGTAAAGAATAACTTGTATTTTTAGAAAACCAGCACTAAAACAATAGTATTATTTTAGCCCCAATGCCAAAATGTTTACCGCGAAAATGCTAATTACAATTATATCTGATTTTGTGGTTCTAAAAATATATGATTTATTATAACACTAGTTGTTTAGGCAATAGATTCTAACTGAGATTTAAGAAAAATGAGATAAGAGCAAAGGATAATGGAATTGTGCAAACCGAGCAGTTTAGGGACGGGGTCTCGAGCTTGGTTGAAATAGGGCCTCTAGGTCGAGCTCGAGGGTTTGACAGCGGTCGGTGAAGATACAAAAGTATTGAAGGCCTCGAAGACTGCTCTTTATGATCAATAATGAGTAATAAATGAAGAACAATTAATGAACGAAATAAATGGAAGGAAATTAATCAAAGGAACAATTGTAGAGAATGTTTGAGTTAGAGAGCATGGAATGTTCTTGTTCTTGTATTGAATATCATATATCTTACAAATGACAAGGGTCCCCTTTATATAGGAGGGGGAACTCCCAACATAGTATAACTGTAATTATTACAAAAATAAACAACTGGTACAGCCATTGAATGTCACGATACGGACTTGTACTATTCTCGCAGACTTGGTTAGCCTTAACCACGTGCCTTTTGGGAATTTCCCGCTTTTTCATGATGGTCTCCGATTTATGCCGCTCCGAGGTCGAGTGTGGAGGATCCTCGATATGCATTCTCGGTGTCAAACCTCGAACTGCACCTCGAGCTCTCTGAAGACAGGCTACAAAAATGCTATAGTGATCATAAAATCGGACTCTCTGATTTTAGCTGTATACAAAATCCAAAAAGACCAAATTCTAGGTTTTTCTCTTAAAATCCCACAATTTCCTTAAATACTCATGTTTTAATCCACATATATACCATGTATTTAACTCACAAGGTGTAGAACTCACTTAACTAAAGCTCGATGATGAAAATGGCACTCCAAAATCGCCCCAAAGTCGGCTCCCATGGAAGGAATGAGGTGAAAATAAGCCAAACCCCCGAAATATAGCTTTTGCTCAGGTATTAACCCTTCACTATTGGGAAAATGCTTCGCTATCGCGAAGCACAACTTTTCTCAACTCAAAATTTCCCTTCGCAATCGCGAAATCCCAATCGCGATCGCGAAGATCAAGCTGCCCAACACCTCCAGACAACCTCTAGTATAATGGTCATGACTTTCTAAAAACTAGACACCAAGGGCCAACTATCATTTTTGGATCATCTCCAAATTTCTTTTAGATTACGAGATATAAACTTCCAAAGTCAGCCCCGTGCAATAGATATTTGTTCTTCGCGAACCCGAGCATTCCTACGCGAACACGATTCATAGACCTTTTCCTTAAATTTTTCTCTTCGAGAACATGACCCTTTCCTTACGAACACGAAGAAGGGCGCACCATACCTCATAAAATAGAAGCTCAACATGGCGAAATGACTCGTAGACCCTCTGAAACACATCCGAGGACCCCGTGATCCCATCTAATCACACCAACAAGTCCCCAAATACATGACACGAACATTCTCGAGGCCTCAAACCATACCAAAAAACATCAAAACTATGAATCGATGATCGAAATCTTTCTTTAAACTTTCAAACATCGACACCCGTCTAATTCATACTTAAACATTCTGTAATGATGCCAAACATTATGCACAAGTCATAAATCACGATGCAAACTTATTCCAAGGCTCGAAACCCCAAACAAACATCAATAACACCAAAGCCTTCCTCAAACCAAACGTAGTAAATTCTAAAACCTTCTGAATGCCAATTTTCCACAATAAGGGCCAAAATGCTCCCGGTCGACCCGATACTCAACCCGAACATACGCCCAAGTCCGAAATCATCATACGAACCTATTGAAACCTTCAAATACCGGTTATGAGGTCGTTTACTAAAAATTCTAACCTTAGTCAATTCTTCTAACTTAAAGCTTCAGAAATTAGAATTTTTCATCAGAATCAACTCTGAACTTCCGAAAATTCAATTCCGACCACACGTACAATTCATAAAATCTTAAATGAATCTACTCAAGGCCTCAGACCACTGAACAACACACTCGAGCTCAAGTAATAATCCCTAAAATTTCTCTAAAATATAGACATTCACCTTAAATACAGTTCTATTTATAGCAATTAGCAACATATTTTCTTATTTAAGTTTTGAAGTTACACTATGTGTTTTACATCCTGAATATACGAATACTTGTTGCCATTATTCAAGTTATTCCGGTAATTCTAAGATTTATGGAATCATATTTTCTGTTAAAGGGAGATGTGCCTATTATGCCTAAATTTTGTGTACCCATTATGAGAATGATCAACATTGTCCTTAAGTTTAATGTTAAGGTTTCGTTCTTTAGTTTTCTTTTATGTTAGGTATTTAGGATTGGCCACACTGATTTTCAGCTTAAAGTATGTACATATATGCATATTTCCTTGCATATTACTCATAGTTTGCAGATTTAGGATATGTAATATAATAGTTTATTCTAATTCGTGGTATTTTTATGTGTAGAAGTCACCCAGATATGGGACGAAGGCACACGAGTTGAAGCAAAAAGAGAACAAAAGAAGAAAATATCTCAGTGTAGCGCTTAGGCCAGCGCGTTGCGTTGCCTGGGCCGCAGATTACAGATTTGATTTTTTTGGGCAACATCCCAACGCCAGCGCGACGCGCTACTAATATAAAAAGAAGTCTAAACCTAGTTTGAAGGGGGAGACACCATTTTGATAGGAAAACACACAGAGAATACTCGGGAGCAAGGATTCTCAATTTTTCTTCATCTTTCTTAGTATTTTCAAATATTTAACACTTGTGAAATTATTTAACTTTATCATGACTGTCTAAAACCCATAAGTTCTGGTGTTGTTATTTAGCCATGAATATTGTTGTTCGAACTTGATGTTACCTTGATTATAATTTACTAATATATGGTTGTTTCTTCAATTCTGTGATTAATTGCTTAATTTTCTGGCCAACAGTTAGGTTCTATGTACTACATATAGTATGCTTGGGAAACCTATGTCTATATTAGAGAATAACTGAAGAGGGCATGATCTTAACTTTGACGGGGGGAGGGGGGAAGATTTATGGTTAGGATATGAATATACCTTATCACCATGCTTAATTGAATATTGTAATCTTAATGCGTTCTTACTAGATTAAATCTATAGTAATATAGGCGTTAATCTATTTTGAATAGGGTAGTAGTAGTTCGGGAGAATGCTATGAGAATAATTATTCTATTAATTAGCAACAATGAGTGAATTGTATGAAAGGGAGAGTTAATAAGAACCCAATAGGATTGATAAACTGATCACAACCCTAGAATTTTTATCTCTACTCAATTCTCAACAACCATTTTCTGTTTTCTTAATTAAGTTAATTGTTACATTCATTGCTTAGTTATACTCACACCATTAAAATCTGCTTGACTCAACTGAATAATAACCTTTGTGAATTTGGTAGGTAATTAATACAAGTGTCTATGTGTTCGACACTCTATTTATCACTATATTACTTGTTGACTATGTATACTTGGATGTGCAACTGGGAGCAACAAGGTTTTGGCTCCATTGTCGGGGACTTAAATATTGACTACTTTACTAGCTTTAACTTTTGTTGTCTATTTCGTCAAGTCTAACGTTTCTTATTAGCTGCTCTTCTCTCAGGAACTTTGATGGAATGCAAATGGTCAGGAGCCAAGATAGACTTCAAGGCTTTGACCCCGAACCTGAGAAAACATTTCATAGGAGGTTGAGAGAAGCAAGGGACACAGATAATCTTCAAGCACTTGTTCAACTACATGTATACTTGACAGATGAGCAGCATATGGCGGTTCGGGAGGAGGCGATTCCCTAGCATTGCTAATGCCATATCCAACATTGTGAAGCCCAGAATCACTACGCACTTTGAGCTAAAATAGAGCATGATCCAGTTGTTACGTGCAAACGGGCAATTTATGGGTCTTCCACATGAGGATTCACAATAACACAGTATGAATTTCTTGGAGATTAGTGATGCTTATATCACTAATGGAGTCACTCCAGACTATGTGAGGCTCACATTGTTCCTATTCTCTCTGTTGGGTGAAGCAAAAAGGTGGTTAAAGGTGGAACTAGCTAACTTTATTACATCATGGAATGATCTGGCTAGAAACCTTTTGGCACGATTCTTCCCCTTAGGCAAAACTCCAAAGATCAGAAATGAGATAGATTCTTTTAAACAGAAGCGGAGCAAGTCCTTATATTCAGCTTGGGAAAGTTTCAAGGGACTACTTAGAGATTGTCCTCATCACAAACATAATAATGAAGTGTTGGCTCTTACCTTCATAGAAGGGCTACATCCAGAGGACAAAATTGTGGTAGACGATGTAGCGAGAGGTCAAGTGTTGGAGAAAATCTTTGAAGAGATTTATGTATTGTTGAACAAATTCTCCAAAAGTAATCCTGACAAGCAAGAGAGATGGGCAGACACACAGTTCAAAAATCTGTAGGGGTCCTCGAGTTAGACTCTGTTTCTGCATTATCGGTGCAAGTTGCCACATTGGATAACCAATTCAATAAGATAACCTTAGTTATCAATAAAAAAACAAGCCCAGTCAATGCATCGGGTTCAGATATTTTGTGAAGTATGTGGAGAGGGTCACACGAGCGATCTATGCCCAACAAATCCAAGTATGTATATTTTGTGGGTAATGCAAATCGGGTCCAGACAAAATAGTATGGGAACACTTATAATCCTAACTCGAGGAACTACCCAAACTTTTATTGGGGTGGAAATGAAGGTGCTCAGAATTAGTACAAGCCACAAGCTCCTCCGTAGCAATATAGACCAGCACAGGCTGAACAACCCACGAACTCAACGAGTAACATTGAGGAGATGCTAAAGAAATTGATGGTTGACAAGAAGGACCAAGTGGCAGCCCACTCAGCGGCTATACGAAATTTGGAGCGATACTCGACTAGCTAGGGCTCTTCCAAGCAACACTGAGGCAAATCTTAAGGCATTTATTAATACTGTGTCATTGAGGAGTGGGATACACTTAGAAGAAATTCCATTGAATAAGAGAAAGCAAGTGACTGTTAGTAAAAATTATACCACTATAGAAGTGGAATCAGAAAATGCAAAGGAGTTAGAGAAGCCAGTTGAAGAGGCGGTGGCAGGGCAACCACAAATAATAATTGCACCTCCGTTCCCTTAAAGATTGAAAAAAGTGAAGCATAATGTCGCTTACAAGAAGTTCCTTGATATTATGAAGCAGATAGAGACTATTCTATTGATAGACATCTTGTAGGAAGTACCCAAATATGAAAAATATATCAAGTACATAGTGACAAATAAGAGGAGGTTGGCCGAGTTCGAGACTATGGCACTCACTGAAGAATGTAGCTCTAGAATTCAAAGCAAGATACCTCAGAAATTGAAGGATTCGAGTAGTTTCACTAGCTAGATCTCGATTAGTAAGCATGCAGTCGGGCGAGCCTCGTGCGATCTTGGAGCGAGCATAAATATGATGCCGCTATTTGTGTTCAGGAATTTGGGTTGAGTGAGCCACAACCAACCTTTGTGATTTTACAGTTGGGGGATCGCTCCCTTGCTAGCTCAGAAGTGGTGATTGAAGATGTGTTAGTCTAAGTGGGTTCTTTCATATTCCCTGCTAATTTTATCTTGGACTATGAGCCTCATCAGGAAGTCCCATTTATTTTAGGGCATCCATTCCTAGCCACGGGCCGAGCCATTATTGATATGTGTGAAGGCAAGATGACAATGAGAGTGGGTGATGAAGTGGAGGTCTTCAATGCTTATAAAGCACTTAAATTTCCATCCCACTATACAGAATTATCCATGATTTCTACGGTGGAAAATGATGTGACCTCAGTGATATAGTATATGAGCCCCCACATACCCTCTTGAACGAGCTTTATTGGGGGATGAAGAAGAAAGTGAAGATGAGCTGGTGGAAGAACTTAAGCAAGTCCTTAACATGGCTTGCAAGTATGTCCATGGGCTTGGGATATTTGAGGAGTTGGATCGACCAGTTACTCTGACCCCTCCTAAACCGTCCATTGAAGAAGCTCTAAACCTGGATCTCAATTCTGTACCAGTGCTCCTGTGTTATGCCTATTTGGGGAGTTCTAAAACATTGAAAGTGATTATTTCATCCAGCTTGACAAATTTGCAAGAAGAAAAGCTGTTATGGGTGCTTTCTGAGCACAAAAGAGTCATTGGGTGGGCAATTACTAATATTAAGGGAATCCTTCCATCATTCTTCATGCATAAAATTTTTATGGAAGATGGACATTGTCCCAGTGTTGAGCAAAAAAGAAGGTTGAATCCTATTATGAAGGAGGTCGTGAAGAAGGAAGTGATTAAGTGGCTTGATGCAAGTATCATCTTCCCCATTTCTGACAGCAACTGGGTAAACCCAGTGCAATTTGTGCTTAAAAAAGTGGGATGATTGTGGTGGAAAATGAAAAACATGAGCTAATTTCTACTCGTACTTTCACGGGGTGGAGATTCTGCATTGACTATAGAAGGTTCAACAAAGAAACCTGTAAGAACCACTTCCCACTTCCATGCATTGACCAAATACTGGAAAGATTGGCTGGGCGTGAGTATTATTGCTTTTTTGATGGTTATTTGGGGTAAATCTGGATTATCATAGCCCTAGAGGATCAGGATAAAACGACTTTCACATGACTTTATGGTACTTTGTCTTTTAAGCGAATGACATTCGATCTTTGTAATGCACCGACCACTTTTCATATGAGCATGCTGGCCATTTTCACTGATATGGTGGAAAGATTTGTAGAAGTCTTCATGGATGACTTTTCAGTCTTTGAATCTTCTTATGCTGATTGCTTGAAGAATTTGGCCAAGGTGTTGTCATGGTGTGAAAAAACGATTTGGTGCTAAATTGGGAAAAGTACCATTCTATGGTGCAAGAGGGACTCATTTTGGGTCATAGAATATCGAAGAGAAGAATTGAAGTTGATAAAGCGAAGGTGGAGGTAGTTGCAATATTACCTCCACCCATCTCTGTGAAGGGTGACCGAATCTTCTTGGGACACACAAGTTCTTATAGACGCCTTACTAAAAAATTCCTAAAATTGCTACTCCATTGTGCAGGTTGCTCGAAAATGATGTGACATTCAAATTTGGTGAAGCCTGTTTGAAAGCGTTCAAGGAGCTTAAGGAGAAGGTTGTGGCTACCACATCAATGTTGAACCTGAATGGTCCTTGACATTTGAACTTATGTGATGCAAGTGACCATACTATTGGGGAAGTGCTAGGCTAAGAGAAAGACAAAATGTTTTACTCCTTATACTATGCAAGTAAGACTCTTGATTATACACATTTGAATTACACCACTACCAAGAAGGAGTTTTTGGCGGTGGTGTGAGCCTTTGAGAAATTTCGGACTTACCTGGTGGGAACAAAATTCATAGTCCACACCGATCATGCAAAAATCATGTATTTATTTTTTGAAAAAGAACCCAAAGCTAGATTGTTGCATTAGGTTTTGTTGTTGCATGAATTTGATGAAGAAATACGAGATCAGAAGGGCACATAAAACCAAGTGGTTGACCACCTGTCGCGACTGGACAATCATGAGCACGTGATGGAAGGTGGACAAATTAAGGAGACATTCCCTGATGAGCAACTTTTTGCCATCACCCATGACCCTGGCCCATGGTATGCGGACTATGTGAACTATCTTGTCAATGGAATTCTTCCTCCTGAAATCCAATATGAGGCCAGGAAGAGGTTTTTTCACGATGTGAACTTTTACTACTTAGATGAACCATTTTTGTACAGATAGTGTGCTGACAATTTGATGAGGAGATGCATTCCAGAAAAATAGGTGGTGCAAGTGTTGTATGACTGCCATTCCTTGCCTTATGGGGGCCATCATGGAGGCGATACGACGACTGCAGAGGAAATAAGTACATTTTGCTAGCGGTATGTGTCCAAATGGGTGGAGGTAGTTGCATTGCCAACCAATGATGCGAAGGTGGTAGCCTCTTTTGTGAAAAATAACATAGTCTCAAGGTTTGGGACTCCACGTGCTTTGATTACTGATGAAGGAACATATTTCTACAATCGGTTATTGAATAACCTTCTAGCCAAATATGGGGTTCGCCACAGCATTTCCACTGTATATCATCTGCAAAATAAATGGACAAGCTGAAGTGTCCAATAGAGATATAAAGAAAATTCTAAAGAAAACAGTGAGTGCGAACATCAAGGATTAAGCTGCGAAGTTAGATGATGCCTTGTGGGCATATATGAATGCATACAAATCACCAATTGGGACATTTCCGTACAAGTTTGTGTATAGGAAGACATGTCACTTGCCGATTGAGCTTGAACATAAGGCGTATTGGATGGTCAAGAAGTTGAATATGGACTTGGAAGCTGTGGACGAGAAGAAGCTCTTGTAGTTGAAAGAGTTAGATGAATTCAGGCAGCACTCTATGAAAATGCTAAGCTTTATAAGGAGAAAACTAAAATATGGCATGCCAAGTGTATCAAGCCACGTCATTTCGAACCAGGCCAAAAGGTATTATTGTTCAATTCCAGGCTCAAGCTATTTCCTGGGAAGTTAAAATTGAGGTGGTCAGGCTCATTTGAGGTGGAGAAAGTCACCCCATATTGTGTTATCGAGTTGCACACATTAAATGGTGAAATACAATTTTTGGTGAACGAGAAAAGAGTCAAAGAAAGCACTATTGAGGAGGCATAATTGATCATCAGAAGTCCAAAGTAATGTCGCTGATGAGTAAGTGAATCCCTGTGTCGTGCCGCGATGTTAAATCATGCACTTGTTGGAAGGAAACCCAATTTTTATTTCTTTTATATCTTAGTTATTCTCTTTTTAGTTAGAGTAGACTAGAGTTTTTTGTTTTTGTTTGTAGTTATAGATATTCTAGGTTGGGGAGACGTGGTCTATATAATAGATGTACAAAATGCTGGGGGGGGGGGG
>ML385366.1:37257-48618 GCA_005239525.1 Nicotiana knightiana | reverse complement strand
TACATAAATATATTAGCAAAACCTAAGCTACCAAGGACAAGTGGCAACTATATCCGGAATGCACGAACATCTTCAGAGTCAATACCGACATCACCAGCAGCTCTGCTCCAAAAATCTATACGGAATGTGCAGAAGTGTAGTATTAGTACAACCGACCCCATGTATTGGTAAGTATCTTGTCTAACCTCGTCGAAGTAGTGACAAGGCTTTTAGTTAAAAGATACTTACTGATTAAACCTGCATTGAATCAACAATAGAACTATACCACAATATAAACGAGATGAATTCATGAAATGGATACGCAAAACAATAACCGAGTGTTAACAGAGATCACAATTTGGCATCTTCAAATACCTCGACCAACCTTTTCCTTAGAATGAAACTAATAACCCATGACAGTCAATTCCTAAACTTTCATAGCATGAGGAATGCACTCAGATATCAAGTTAATTGCACGGAAACACCCTTCGTGCTTTTATATCATCCTCACCCAATATACGTAATTACGTATATCAAAACAAGCATATGATAGAAATACCAATAATAGGAAATCACAAGGTAGGAAATACACAAGTAGCAATAATGAAAAAGGATAACTATATGGGCAACAATAAAAGACTAGGCGGAAAACACGTGAGTGATGACAACAATTGGAAACAAGGAATATCAACTTCAACTATCTAGCATGATGAAGGCTTAAATACAGGTATAAAAAATAAGAAGGAAACACATGATCTTTTCAAGTTAACAAGTAGAGGAATGAATGACTACCATAGAAAAAGGGATTGTACTAACGTGTAACCGAATAGTTACGACATGGGTGTGATTTTAGCAGCAGGAAGTAGCCATGGTATTTGCAAGTTAAACAAGTAGAAGACATGGGCATCACAATAACAATTGAGATAAAGATCAAGGACAGTACAATAACAACAAGCCTCACAAGGTCTATAATTACGACAATAACAACTCAAGGTAAAGGTACAAACATACACAGGAAACAAATATAACATCGTAATGCATGTCCCCCATCATCACCTGCGCGGAAACACCCATTGTGCCTTGATCTCATGATAATAAAAGAATAACAATACAGATGAAATGGCACGACATCACCCTTCGTGCTTTAACTCTCAAATGATATGGCACGGTATCACCCTTCGTGCTTTTACTCTCAACAATGTGGCACGCCATCACCCTTCGTATTTTTACTCTCAATAATATGGCACGACATGACCCTTCGTGCTTTACACTCTTCCTTACCAAACATATGTATATCGATGACAAACAAGGCAAGAAGCATAAATAAGATCAAGGAGGGTGTTTTAACGGATATTCCAAACAAATCTCAACCACAACTTTACAATCCAACAATGATTCAATAAAGCCTCAAGAACCGCATTATTCAAATACTTCCACAAATCTCACAAATGATCCACAACACAAGTATAGAGTCTAGTATCTCAAGAATATCGGTCGTAGTAATGTAGTAATGATTACGCATAGTGATGACCGAATTAGACACGTCAATGTATACTTAGAACTCCATCAAATTTGATCTAAGTTATAATAAGCTAAGTCTTGATTTCTAATATTTAATACTATGTTCTTAGTATCTGAGAGCCAAGTAAGGCATGAAGCAGGAAGGTCACGTAATTCTACAAACACAAATATAACATAATTCACCCCCCGAGCATGATTAACCCTGGAACATACATATACGATCGTCACCTCATATATATATCACCCTCCATGTAGCAAACAATGTCAAATAGGAGGAAAAGCTCCCTCAACAAAGTTAAGCAAGACACTTACCTCAATTCGGCTAACTCAATACTCCATTTAGCCTTTTTCCTTTACAAATTCGCCTCCGCTCGGCTCAATCCAACCAACGACGACTTGAATTCATCACAGTGCAAGAGAGAAAAATTTCAATTAATAAAGCTGTGGTTTTTATTAGATTTCTAAAAAGTCAACAAAAATCAAACCCCGGGTCTGCCCAGTTAAAACTCGGGTCCAAGGGTAGATCTTGACTACCCATAGCCTCACGAGTCCAAATATGTGTTTTCTTTTCAATTCCGAGTCCTATTCGACTCTCAAATCCTAAATTTTTATTTTTCAAACTTTGACAAAATTCCCAAATTTTTCCCTAGATTTCTCATGAATTTGATGTTAAATTTTATATAAAATCATGAAATATAGTTGAAAATTGATTAGAGGTACTTACCCAAAGATTTTGTACGAAAATCCCTTCACAAAATCGCCCCTCATCGAAGCTAAGGTTCAAAATATATCAAAATGAAGCTAAGTCTCGAAATTCTCAGCATTTAACAGGTTGCATATGTCACATTTGCAATAGGGGGTACGCAAATGCGACCCCCACAAATGCGAACAATATATTGCAAATGCAAACTGGAGGTTTTTTTGCTAAGGTCGCATTTGCGACCAAGGGCTTCACAAGTGCGAAAAGGGACCATCGCAAATGCGAGGAATTCTTTGCAAAAGCGAATTCCTGCCCAGCAGCTTGAGATCGAAAATGCGATAGTCGCATTTGCGACCAAAACATCGCAAATGCGATGACACCAGCACCAACAATCCAAGATTATGAAAAATCATTCTGAAACCAATCTGAAACTCAATCGAGCCCTCGGGGCTCCAACCAATTATGCACCCAGGTCCAGAAACACAACACGAACTCGCTTGCGCGCATAAATCATCAAAATAACCTCTAAAACCATGAATCGAACCCCAAAACGCATGAAGATCAAATTAAACTTCAAGAACTTCTAGAATCGCAACCGAGCGTCTGAACCATGTCAAATTAACTCCAAACAGTTCCAAATTTTGTAGACAAGTTCCATATGACAAAACTAACCTACTCGAAGCATCAAATCACGTATAACAACCTTGAAACGATGAATCACACCTCAAGTCAAAATCAATAAACTTTGAAACTTCAACTTCTACAACTGATGCCGAAACCTATCAAATCATCTCCAATTGACCTCAAAGACCTATTCCAACTTCCGAAATCGGAATCCAACCCCGATATCAAAAAGTTTACTCCCGGTCAAACTTCCCAAAAATTCAACTTTCGCCAATTCAAGACTAATCGACTATGGACCTCCAAATTACAATCCGGGTGCGCTCCTAAGTCCAAAATCACCCAACGAAGCTAACGGAACTGATGAAACTCCATACTGAGGTCAAATGCTACAAAATCAAATTTGGTCAATTCTTCCTAGAGCTCAAATCTTGAAGTTCATTCTTCCAAATTGATTTCGGATAACTTGAAAAACCAATACCGACGATTTAAGCAAGTCATAATACATTGTGCGGAGATAGTTGAGCCCTCAAAATACCGAGCAAAGTACAGATGCTCAAAACGACCACTCGGGTCGTTACACTATGCTTCTGCATATTTTTGTGTATATCCAGCTACCACAGTTATCGTTGATTATTAGCTAGTTGGTCGAGCATTTGCGGTGGAGACTGAAGGTAAAGCTGACGTCGCGTTCGTAAGTCTCGGAGTCACCCTCTGATATTGTATTTGTACTGTTTAATTCTATTCCGAACAATGGATTTTTCTAGCAAATTCATTAGAGTTTATGAGTTGTGCTACCGGTTTTAGAAATTGTAAGTTGTGTATAAAGAATTATATTTCATATTTAATATTGATGGTTGAATTCTTCTATTAATTTAGTAAGTGTTAGGCTTACCTAGTCTTAGCCATCACGACATCCTACGAAGCAAAAACGGGGTCATAATAAGTAACTCCATCCGCAGTTCAGTCTTCCTCTTCCGCTACGAAAACCAAGTTAGTTCTTCATTTACAATTAATTTACGCGCTATCTAATATGTTTGAACTTGAGATTACGAGTTGATTCATGTATTATCATAGATCGTTCTAACTTCAACTTAAAAAAATGACTCATGACTAATTAATTAGTAGCTTTTTGCGCTTGTGATTGGATTATTTGATACTTAAAAATGCTATTGTTCAGAGTTGTGATCTAGTTGTTTTTTTTTTTTTAAATTTCAGGTACCCGTATTATCAGCTCTAATTTCTCCTTTGAAAAATAGAGAATTGTCATTGGATATCAACACGTAGCACTAAATTTTATAACCACAATAAATTCGTTTGCTATTTTTTCAAGCAGTAGAATATATGATACCTGCCGCTATTGTCATATTCTGTGAATGCTTTTCAACAGGATATTTGATTCTTTTTTGTTCTTGTGAACATGTATAAGCACTCTTTGTTTTTCGTTTGCATGATATTTTCATTTGAAATGACTTAATTGATTACATGTGAATTTGACCTTAAGAATGATAGCAGAAATTCTACGATATATAATTACTATATGTAGTACTGCTCCTATAATAGATGAGAGATTTCTTAATATTTGACTTTCTAATTAGCAAGCATGAGTTATTTGTTTTACTCTAACGTTTGATTTTCTTAATTTTCCTGAGTTGAGCCTACACCTTGTTTCAACAGCCGAACAGGAACATAAGAGAGGAAAATGGAGGAAATGACAATATATATATATATGGTTCATTTCTTTTGTTTTTGTTTTGGTTTCCCCTAAAGTGTCGGTCAATTTGGGTCTCAATTAAATGTCATTAAAGGAGAAAGTCTTTGTGCTAGGATTTTTCTTTTATTTTTTTAGAACTCGAACATGTGACCTCTGATTGAGGATGGAGTATTATATATGATACATCCTACTCTGCACACAAGGGCGTCAAAAGAAAATTATTGACTATATATAAATTATTACTTTAGAATACAGTTACTTAAAAAATTTAACCCCTACTCGTAACATTCAAATCCCAATTATATTCCGCCTCCTCTGCTACCACAACTCTTGGTGGTTCATTTCTTATTTTAGATTTATTGTGAATTTGAAGAAAATAGGTTAACTCGTGAGATATTTGGTGCGAGAAAAACAACATAGTACTCCATGTTTTTCTCCGCTCTATTTCTCTTTCTCTCTTGTTTCACAATCCAAACAGGAAGATGTATTTAGATTTTCATTTCTTCTTCAATTTTGAGTTAAATACTAGGTTCCTAGCAGAGTCATGCGTCACACCCCTTTTAAACCCCAAAGTATATAAATATTACGGATTATCATGGGTTAAAGAATTTTTTAATTAAAGTGATATTTTTGAAGTAGTGATTATTTTATTATTCAGAGTCGCTACTTGAAATTAATTTTTAAGTGTTTCAAGTTACCTTTTATTTGAATCCCTATTCAAAGAAAGATTTAGCCCTTTTCATGTTGTTAGCGAAAACAAGATCGGGACAAGAAATTTTGTTGGCCGGGGAGAAGGTGTAAGGCATTCTCTGAATCCTGTGATTCTAGCATGGTCGATTTTATTGATTAAAATTGGCTTAAATTAATTTTGGACAAACTATACTTTATTTGATTTTCATATTTTATCTATCTGCTTTTATTTCTTGGTTAAGAATTATTGAAGAATAATTTGGTTAATATTATGTTGTCATATCCACACTACGCAAGCGAATGCGTGATCGAAAATAAACTTAATTAACTTATCATAATCGCGCCTAGCAAGCAAATCTGAAATCATAGCAATCAATTATTTGTAATATATTCAAGAAATTAATACATTCATGCTTGAGGAAATTAATTTTAAAATTTATTATATGTCATCATCGCGCTACACGAGTGAATCCGCAATTATGGGGATTAATTTAGGACTATTTAAAGCTATTGATATGGTACAAGATTATTGAATTTATTTATTGAATAGTAAATATCACGCTATGAAAGCAAGGATGTGAATGAAGAAGTTAAAGCGCACATACTAGTTGCTTATTGCTTAAATTAATCATTAGAAGTGATTAAGTTATTACGTTATTTATCCGAGAGGCAAGAATATGATATTAAATTTTATTTCACTAATATATAACAATTAAACTTGGGCTAGCATTTAAAATGCATCTAATTATCTAAACTCTTGTCACGACCCAAAAATCCACTAGTCATGATGGCACCTAACCCAACCTGCTAGGTAAGCCAACTAATAATCACTTCCAATAATATTTAACAAGACAACTAAGCATTGTTGCACCTGTGCTTTTCCAATTATACATAGAGATTTTCGCTTTTGCGACAAAAACTCCACACCTGCACTTTTTCAGCTGTCATTTCCGCTTTTGCGGACTATTTTTCGCACATGCGAGGTCATAGATGCAGACCCAACTTCGCATCTGCGAAGCACCGACACCAACTTTTTTCTCCGACATTAAAATGAGCATAACTCCCTCATACGATGTCAAAATTCGATGATTCTTTTTTTTTTTATGGCTCCTTAATTACGATATAGATCTAATGCTTCAATAAAAATAGAAACTAGAGCTCATTTACTTAATGTGGTACCATTTATTCTTGAAGAAACGACGTTGAAACATAAAAAACGAGCGCAACACAATCCAAACCTATTCGAAACTCACCTGAGCCCCTCGGGACCCCGTCCAAACATACCAACAAGTCCCATAACATAATGCAAACTTAATCGAGACCTCAAAACACACATAACAATATCAAAACGACGAATTGCACCTCAAATCATACTTAAATGAACTTTGAACTTTCAATTCCATAACTCATGCTGAAACATATCAAATCATCCCGGAATGAACCCGAATTTTGCACCCAAGTAACAAATGACATGACAAAGCTACTCCAATTCCCGGAATCACAATCCGATCCGATATCCTCAAAGCCAACTTCCGGTCAAACTTATGAACTTTCCAAACTTTCAAATTTCTAATTTTTTCCTACTTGTGCTGAAACCTTCTAGAAACATCAAAATGCAAATTCGGACATACGCCCGAGTCTAGAATCACCATCCGGACCTAAAGGAACCATCAAAACTCCATTCCGGGGTCAATTTCACAAAAAGTCAAACTTGGTCAACTCTTTCAACTTAAAGCTTGAACAATGAAATTCATTCTTCCAAACCGATTCCGAATAACCTGAAAACCAAAACTGACGATTCAACTAAATCATAATACATCATACGGAGCTACTCATGCACGTAAACTACCGAGCGAAATGCAAATGCTCAAAATGACAGGTCGGGTCATTACATTCTCCCCCACTTAAATATACGTTCGTCCTCGAACGTGCCAAGAGTTGTTCCCAAATCCACCAAACCGCCATATAACCTTACCATGCACATACACCGAGTGATCCCACGTTACCATATCCCATATAGGTCCGATACATAACATAACTAAAATTTCTCAATTCAACCTAGCCTAGAAGCCTTAGAATCCAATTTTCCAACATCCTTAATTTCTTATAAGATCTGAATCTCACAACCTACACGTTGTATAAGTCTGAAAAAGTTGTACCAAACTGCAACCATAACCCAATCAACAATTACAGGATATACCACACAACTCAAATACCCATATCAAAATATCCAATCACAGTAACTGCTCAGAACAACCCAATCCCGGTAATAAACCTCATACCTAACAAAATCTCATTCTAAAACCTTCGTACACTGTCGATAATGAAAGAACACACATAAAGTCATAACCATTCATCAAATCAACAAGACGCGGAGCTCATTCTCCTTCAACAAGAACTATAGCTAATTCCTATGCCAACTTCCGATATTATCCTTCCAAATATACCACAATCAAATCCGATAGCAGCCATCCTAGATCCGACGACTTCATCTTATCGAATACCAACTACTCTAATGATACGCAACACCAATACTACCCAGATCCACGAACCGTGCAATCCATGCACCAATAAGCAACAATCCAAATGTAATCAATTGCAAAAATGACTCGATCAAGAGAACCGTCCCACAAGCTCAACGAGTACCATCACCACGCAATGCTAAGAACCCATCACACACCGTAGAACCATCACCACTCTATCCTTAACATAACTCTGCTTCAATATGCGACTCTATCCAAACGCTGGTCCATATAATATACCTCGAGCCACCCTGCTCAAAATCAATAACCACGCAAAATTTGACATCAAGTACCCAAAGTGCATTACCATAATCACGGAGAATCAGATGACACAATGCCACAAAAAACATGAAAGAATATAACCAATACGCCCTCAATTATGCAATACCCAATTACTTATCTCGCTCAAATTCCGCTATAAGACCACAATAGAACCGTACTATGTGTGCCTAAAACCAATGAATCACAACTCCTCGTAGCATAGAAGAGTAACTCATAGAATATTTCAAAATACGAATATGCTTAGCAACAACCGAATGTCACATCCCTCAACAATAGCATTATGGAGCCAACTAATCCGACTCGGTATAGAATACACATTCTAATTTAGCCTACCAATGGAACCCCAAATCAACTCCCGGCACCCACAAATAGATAAATAAACCTCCGAAAGCCCATAATGACTGAATCATAACACATACTATCATCTGGCTAGCTTAGGCCATGACTTCACAGTCCACAACTATGAAACAAACCACTCCTGAGAACTCAAGTCTCCAAATCCATAGAACATATGAATCACCATATTTGATCCCAACTCTACCGCCAGAATGTCTAACACATCTCTCATACATGATCATCCCACGAGGAATACTTCTAAAATTCTTCCGTGCCACATAGAAAAATTTGAATATCAGCAATCGATCAACCGGGAGAGTGTCGCAGTACCAATGAAGTATCCATAAATCAAACACATTGCCCCATATGAAGTGTGTACTCTCATCAAGCCATACCAAATAGTAATATAATTTACCTAGTCATCTGAAATCGTCCATGCTGCCTACGAATTTCATGACCCTCCCTTCAAAACTGAACTATGATCTCGCTCACGCAAATCTCAATCCCACACAACACACCGCATATTCCATGCCATCATATAAAAAAAATATAAGAACTTCATAGTTCACTCCGAGTCACAAGCAACTACATACTTAATTAGCCAAGGACCTTCCATTTGATTTCATCCAGGAGAAATTCACTATACACCATATGCTCCTCATGCCAGTAGGAAATATACCCCTCGAACCGTGGTAAAAACCATTAAGAACTCTTCAAAACCTATTTGCACATAACCAAGCTATCAGAACCGAATCTCTCTAACTCAATCCAGCCACGCAGGTCGCCAAAACCCAAGAGCATTGCCATGAAACACCTGTAGAGACTAGCCACATCATAAGTACCCAAAGAATCGATCATACCTCCTATTGTGCTGATCTAACCTACTATCAAGCTGTCCTATTTCTCCAGTCCTTTCCAAATTGCGTTCAAATTGATACTTCTCCTTGATAGAATACCAATATCCCTAACCAAAATTCACCACACAAGAGACCCTAGTATAAAACCACAACGCCCTAAGGCCCATAAGCCGCTGACTTCCTTCTTAAGCACCTTGAAGCGCCACAACCGAGACACCCACTTTAAAGAGACCTTATGTGAACCTAAAATGTTTTCCTTCACCTTCTTGATACTGAAACACATAATCCCAAATCATATAAAAATGCCACAAGTCTCGATACCGTCCAATTTAACTCTCAGTTTCTAGGTATATACAAATCTTGAAAATTCCAAATCGCTACATTTAAATCTTGAATCCATTAGAACCAATGTCGAGAGTCATCCACCCTTCTCAAATCTCAATTAAACCGACCAAACTGACTGAACGACTTGTGCCCTATTAGCACACCAACACCCAAGGGAGTAAACCACACTCCTAAGCAACCAAGAAAATTCCTACTACATGCACATTACATTTTTACGACTAAATACTCAATCATTCCATGATTCCCATGTACCCATAGAGTGTAATAAAACCCGTATCCAGAAATTCCCTTACTCGAGTCATCCTCAATATCAACCCCTGCAGTCATAACTGATTCACCAGTATACCTCAAACTGAAACCAATACAACACATAATCGTACAATCAACTCGTCGATAGCAGACTCCCCCACTTGGCTCAAATCCATAGATCAAACCACATAATAACTCACTCTGCCCATACTCTATTACTGTCATAATACCGCAGTGAGATTCAACTAAGTCCTTCCTGAGCTCCTGTAATGCAAACCATATAATACTTCAAATTATCTACAAATCTCGCATTCACTCTTGTAATAGTTAAGCCAACTTCCACAAGCAAACCAAACTCAAATTGCAACATATATCATTCACTGGTAAAATAGAACTCTCTACAAAATATCATAGGGATCACACAACCTCATGACGCCTTGCAAGAGATAACCCACCTGCTTAGCCTCAAACGGACATCTCTTATACCCTTTCACAGCCACAACTACTAAGCAGTCACTTAATCTCCCTAAGTCTGAACTCATAACACAACATGAAAATCTAATTCACTCCACAACAAAGCAACATGAGAGGTCCTTCAACACATCCATAACTCGAGGCCATATGCCAAATGAAGGCAGAAATCAAACACCCAATAGTCCTTGATACATCTCAATTAAACTCTTCCTGTCAGATTTGAAAAATCTGAACAAATCTAACAATCACATCATACCCACCACATAGTCATCCAATCATAAATTCCACTAATAGGGACACCAACGGACATATAAGTCCCAAAAGCACATGCTCACACAATTGAAAAATCTGTGATCAAGCTACAGTCAAAACCCAGCCTCAAGTCCTCCAGACTTTCCCATCTTCAGCATGCCAAAATCACATCTCACACCTCAACCATGGAATCACAAGCTGTCATTGCACAACTGCTACCGAGTCCTCATGTGCGCATACGAATGCGTGGAAGGAATTCAAAGAGTTACGCTCCAAGCTGAATCAATGTCGCACGATAAGGAAAGAAAGATGGAAAGTATATCCTAAATGTCCAGTAGCCTCTCGAAGATAGGTATAGATGCCATCATACTGATCCGCAAGACTCTACTAGACACTTTCTCATGATATGTAGAACCTATGAACCTAGAGCTCTTATATCAATCTGTAATGACCCAAAAATCAACTAGTCGTGATTGTTGCGCCCCTCTCTTTCCTCCCATTTTGGATCGGTCAGGGTATTTGACGTTATTGGGACAACACGTTTCCTTTTGGGAAAGGGATAAGGAATTGAAGAGTCGCCACCTAACGAGTTAAGGTGCATTATGGCACCTACTAAAGGTTATTTACAAACATAGATTAGATAACCAGAGATAGGGTAAGGGCTTGAAATTACTTCAAGGGGAAGGTGTTAGGCACCCCTCAAAGTCCACAATTGTGGTTCCCGGCCCAAACAAACTTTGTGAATAGATAGCATATTAGCAATAAACACATAGGTAAATAGATGAAGGTTTTGAGAAGATTTGCAGTCCAAGCACACAT